>CAUYQV010029012.1:0-16793 GCA_963574575.1 Galagoides demidoff | reverse complement strand
CGCCTCCCAAGTAGCTGGGACCACAGGCACCCACCACAACGCCCGGCCATTTTTTGGTTGCAGCCATCATTGTTGTTTGGCGGGCCCGGGCTGGGGATTCGAACCCACCACCTTAGGTGTACGTGGCTGGCGCCTTAGCCGCTTGAGCCACAGGCGCCAAGCCAGAGATACAGTTCTTAAACTAGCTCCCAGGGAGCGACTTTCTTCCTGCCCAAAGTCCTTTCTCATTTTCTCATTTCCTTTTTCTTTTTCTTTTTTTTCTCTGGAGACCTCAGAGCACATTTTTTCCTCCTAAGGGCTTAATTGTACTGTCTTGTACTCCGGGACTGCTCAGAGGTGCTGTTGAGGGTAGGACACTCCGTTTGTCTTGAGAGCTTCCCTTTTGGGGAGGTGTGGAGATGGCTGTGATTGGCTGTTACAGCTTGGGATGCTGAGATGCAGGGACAGAGCTCTCGCCTGAGTCCTGTGCAGAGTCCAAGCCCGGCACCCACCCAGAACTCAAGTCTTTTGACTTGGTCGGCTGCTTTCATGTTTCTACTGCTTTTGCAATGAACACACACCAACACACATTCTTAAGTTGGGTGACGCTACTCTTTCTAGCTCCCATGCCTATCTAAAAAAGAAGCTCCAAGGGCAGATAAGCTGCTTTCTAAGGTAAGAATGACTGGAGGTTTACTCTCTTTAAGGAAAGCGTCACAGAGCGTGCCCAGTACCATGTACGTGAAGCTTGCTAGTGAAGTACTTAGCACTCAGTAGATGGTATAGTACTTTATAATTCGATATTTTAAAATGTGGACTTTCCTTCTAGATGGAGAACTGCACTGTATACACATCCCACACAGAGACCCCCCCGTAAGTACATGTAGCTTTTAGGTGATGGATTTAAAGATGTACAAATCTGAGCAATGGAAGGGATTTTAGCTGTGAACTGACTAGTATGAAATGTAGTGAAAGTATCCTCTCTCTTAACTCAGGCATTCTCCTTCTATTATATTTTGAATTGTAGGCTCTTTTGAGTGTCCTGTGAATTACAGTGAACTTGAGGTCCACCAAGACCTCTAGCTCATTTTCTCATCAACTACCATAAGGCCAGTTTTCTTATCCTGCAGTTTGGTCATTGGAGTTTTAAACCCAAGAGATGCATTTATATAACCTTACTGCATTTCATTTTCCTGAACAGGAAAGGTAATTTTGAATTCCTAATCTGTCGTTTATCAAAAATCTTGGGTTGTTCTTGGCTTCTTGCTTCTTCTCCCACCTTATACCCGTTCTTTGTCACCTTAGCCTTTAAAACACGTTGAATGCAGTTACTGCTCACGCATTTGCTGTTATCACTGTAATCTGAGCCACTGCCATCTCTCACCTGCGCTGAAGTATTAACAGCCCTACCTGACCTTTGTGGTTCCACCTTGTCCCCCCCAGTCTCTCCTATTCTACTGACATAGTATAAGTACCTTCCTTCTGAGAGAGGGGAAAGTGCACAGACACACAAAGAATCACAGCTTCGGTCACAGGTCAAGTGTAAACACAAAGCAGATTTGCAGGGTCATTGCAGCAGCACCAGGTCAAGAAGGGGAGGGACCCAAAGCCTGCCGAAGATGCTCTCATGTGATGTTCCTTGATCCAGACCTGGCTTTCTGTTTCAGAGGGCACAGAACTTTTCTCTTTTTTATTTTGAGTGATTTTGATTCAAATAGCACAAAATTTTTTTTCTGATGGCTGGAGATTATAATTTCCAATCAGTGTTGAGGATGTAACCCGAGTGAGCCCTCAACACCGTAGTTGAGACCACACAATGGTATGACTATGGCTTCATGACTTGGTGGCAAAGAGACAAACATTCTAGTGCCGGGACACATCAGAAAGACAACTGTTAAGTAAAAAGGAGAAATAGAAGAAGACTCCTGGACTCCCTGTCATCTGCCACCCAGGGGAAAGCAGATGGTCGGAGCATATAATTGAAACGTCTCTTGAATATCACTGCTGCTTACAGGAGAAATAGCACAGTGGTTGTGTGTGAGATGGAGCCAGACCTAGCCAAGAACCAGCTTCATTCACAGATCTGAAGACAGAAACAGGAACAGAGTCGTTGAGAGTAAAAGCTCTGCCTCCCTGGCTTTTTCACTGCAGAGGCTGAGTCAGGCAAACCTGGGGACGAGAGGCCTGGCCATATATGTTTCCAGGAACACAGCCTAGTTAGTTCCAGTGGGTGAAAGAAAAACTCAAAGGCAAAAGCATTAAGAAAACAAAAGGTGTTTTATGTGCCATGTTTTACAAGAAAAATGAGCTTTCAGAATTGGTTCTCTGAGTAAAGGGCACAGCAAGTGTTTAAGGGACACACCTCTTCAAGGTTATCAAGCTAGCTGTTCATGATGGGAACAGTAGCCATCTGCTCTTGTGACCATTATATCCGCGAGTCACCACGTACCTGCAGACGCCGGTGTCGCAAAAGCCCAGAGTAAACACATTCACTGCTGAGTTAGCAATTTCTGGGAAAGGGCCCAAGGTCTCATTCATTTTGAGGACTAATGCTAGACAGACTATTTCTGTTTTTAAAGTTTATCTCAGAATGTAAAGTGCTCCCCCTACCTCCTCCCCAGACTGTGGCATGTGGTATGTTCGGTCACAGTGGTGGTGGGGAAGGGTATTAGTTTTGCTTATTCATTATGTTTATTAGCTTTTCTTTGGTTAATGCCTGTCTCTGCCTAAGAATGAAATCTCTGTGGAAGAAAAGACTTGACATTTTTTATTCTCTGCTGTATCCTGGTACTTAGAATTAGTGTCCTGGCACAAAGCAGATCATTTTGAACTAATGCATGGGTTTGAGGTAGTAGGTCTTCATTTTTGCTTGGGTTTCTCTGAATTTGATAAACCCACTTTCTATATCTTCGTATTAGTTGCTGATCGTGACAATGAATGTCAGAGGCAGAATCTTTGGGGAGATCAATATTAATCCACTAATCGATATTTCTTGAGAACAGTTAATGGAGCGATTCCTCTTATGACAATGTCTCCACATTACTTGAATATTGAAAGCTTCCAGGTAGATGAATTGGTAGAAAAGATGCCACTTAGGGCTGTGAGTGAAACAATTCAGGGCAGCAATGTCTGTTCCAGAAAGATCTCTGTAAGGCAGGAGTTGATTCCCTCTCTTCCCGCATGTGGCTGAGTCAAGAAACAGTGTTCTCCATTCATTGCCTGTTAGCGACATTGGCTAGAAAGTCAGCCTGATAGAATTTAGGTTTTCTTTCTTTTATTTTTAGAAAGTGGTTTTTAAAAAATGTTAAAATTAGTTTCATCATTAATTAACCACCTATTATTAATAAATTATTGACCTGTGCATTAGATATAAAAAAAATGAAGGGTGTGTGATTTCTGCCTTGAAAGAGCCAAAAGTTTTTAGAAGAATGTTGTCTAAATACTCAGGTGTTTTCAGTGTGCCACTGGGGCACTAGGCGGGACTGGCTGGGGACCACGGGAAGTCACTGTTTAAATTATTCAGGCCACGGCTTGGCTCCTGTGGCTCAATCAGCTAAGGCGCCAGCCACATACACCTAAGGTGGCAGGTTCGAATCTCCAGCCTCGGCCCGCCAAACAACGATGATGACTGTAACCAAAAAAAGGCCGGGCGTTGTGGCGGGCGCCTGTGGTCCCAGCTACTTGGGAGGCGGAGGCAGGAGACTCGCTTGAGCCCAGGAGTTGAAGGTTGCTATGAGCTGTGATGCCTTGGCACTCTACCCAGGGGGATAGCTTGAGGCTCTGTCTCAAAAAAAAAGAATTTTGTCAGATAGCATTGCATTTGGGTGTGAGCTGTAGAAAATGCGTAAAGAGTGGCTTAACTTATTAAGGGCTATTTGCCGACTGCATAAAGGTGCTGGGCGGCGGTGCAAGAAGAGACTGGGTGGCAGCTGCCAAGTATCCTTAAGGACGCAGGCCACCTACTGTCCTGCTCCACCGTCCTCAGCATGTGTGTGTGTTTTCCCATTTGCAAAGTGGCTCCTGCACCTCTAGGACATGTCTGCACTCCTGAAGGGCAGGGAGGCGGCAGAGGTGAGCTTGTCTCCTTCATGCGGAGCCTTCCCAAGGGACAGCGGTGGCCATATGTCATGTGGTCACCTCCAATTATAGATGCCTTTGGGTAAACAAGGTTTTGTAGCTGAGCACATTACTCTTCTAAATCAAACGAGGCTTCTGTATTAAAGCCAGGGAGACTGGTTACTGGGTAAGTAACTGCCGTTGTTTGCTCTCAAGTATGTTTTTAAACAGGTGAGTCACAGGTGCCTTCCACTCACGGGAAAGTAGACGTAGGTGAAGGGCGTGACTCTCGGCAATAATCTACTTCTCTTCCATTTGCTTTTAGCAAATTCCTTTTGGTAGTGATTGTAAGGTGCATTTCATTTCAGACACGTTGCAATGTGGGGAGCACGGTGTTATTGCTACTTGGACTCTGGGATTATGCCCAGCACATGACAGCTTCCTGTTGACTTTGTTACCTGGGGCCCCACCCAGCAGGCTGGCAAGTCCTCTCAGGTCCTGCTTCCTGGACTGCCTGTCCCCTGCTCCAAGCCCAGGCTCCCACAGTTCCAGGCCACCTTTACCTCTGCAAATCTTACAAACAGCCGTGGTGGTGTGACTCATCTTCCTTCCTGGAGCTAATGGCACGGATGTCCACTTGAAAGCTTCCTTCTCTGGATTAATTTCTCCAACCTTGTTTAATTTGGGTGATTTGCTAGACTTGCAGCAGTTGTCAACCTGTGGGTCATGACCCCTTTGTAACAATGAAAATACATCGCGGCATTAGGAAGGTCGAGAACCACTGTGCTAGAGTATTAGTATTGTTTTGGTGATTTTGTCTTTTCATTTTTTTCCTGAGACTCACTCTGTCCTGTGGATAGATGTCATGGTATCACAGCTCACAGCGACCTTAAACTCTTGGGCTTAAGCACTCCTCCTGCCTCAGCCTCCTGAGTAGCTGGGACTGCAGGTGCCCCCATGATGCCCTGCTAGTTTTTCTATTCTTGGTAGAAATGGGGTCTTGTTCTTCCTCCCCAGGCTCAGGGGATCCTCCCTCATGGGCCTCCCAGTCATTTCTTTTTGTGACCATCTGCCCTTTCTTCTAAGTGTGAGGAAGTGTGGAGGCCAAAGACTAACAAACTATTTTGAGTTCTGCTCTAGTCACCTAGGGAAAGAAAACTTGGTTTACATAAAGCGTGATGTCTCTGTGGTAGGAACTGCTATCTCTGCTCTCTCTCTCTCAGAATATATTATCTATTTAATCTTTTGAGTATTAATGCATTTGTAATGTCAGAAAAATATGTTTCCTCCCCTAGTCCGTCCCCTCCCCCCAACCTCTGGATGACCACTTTGTTGGTCTTACATGACCTTCAGGAGTTTTCAGGGAACAATGTAAATACAAGCAACACACACTCTCCTTTGTCCTTTTTACCCTCCCAGCATTCAGCTTCTTTGAAACATAAACCTGGTCACATTCCCCCTGCTTCCCTCACTTAAAACAGAGGTATTGTCATCCACACTTTGCTCCTAAGAGTAGCACGGTGACAGTCATTGCCATCGTGAGCAAGGAACCGTCCTTTGCTTTCTGAACATTGTTGGTGGTAATGATGTGGTTGAATTTTAGTGTGTGATGATTAATTTTCAAATATCAGCCATTGGGAGGAAGGGGTGGTGAGACACAGGGGGCATGTTCAGATACTACTAATGGGAACTGGTGTGGCCTTGTCAGAGCAATGTGTCCTGCGTGGGTCAGGAGCCAGAAATATGTCCCTCCCTTTGTCACTGGGATTTGATTCACGGGGCTAGGCCCTATAGTATGAGACACAGTTACAGATGCTGCCGTGGGCACCCAAATGTGTGGCCCCTCCATCCCACCCCAGCCCCTGAATTCAGGGAAACAATAAAATCTATCTTCTTTGGTCTTAAGGGGAAATTAAGTAGGATGGATGATGCTTTTTTGGGAAGGAAAACTTTCAAAATAATATGGCTACATTTCTGAAGTTGTTTATTAGTAAGGGACAAAAAGTTAACTCTCTCAAAAATGAGCAGTGGCTCAGTTCAGGAAATTGAGATGATGCCACTGTGAATTTGCTTGTCTGATCATACAGTGTTCTTGAAGATGGCCTATTTTGCTAGTTTTTTATTTCTGTCCTTAATCACCACACCACTGTGTCAGTCATTCAGAGACCTTAGTCCAGTGACCAGAATCTCTTTGCTCACAGCATATGACACATGTCATCGAGGCTTGAGGGGGCGTTTGTCAGAGCGGCTCGCCGGAGGTAATCAGCTGTGAGAGCATGCTCTTTAGGTGTCTGGTTTTATGAGGAGAGGTCGTACTGGCCTTTCACAGTGCATCATACCTCCGGCCATTATAAAATTCACTTCACCATGTGAGTCTGTTCTGCATGCAGATTTCCCAGGATCACTCAGAAAAGGCCAGCTTGCCTCCCCATGTTTTGTGTGCTGTAGGACGTGGACTCCAGCGGTCCCTCCTCAGCTGCACGGTCCTTTCAGTGGTTTCAGTTGTCTGCAGTCAACCATGGGTCTGAAAATATTAAGTAGAAAACTCCAGAAATAAACATTTCTTAAGTTTTAAATCGACCATCCTTCCGAGTAGCATGGTGAAATCTCCTGCCGTCCTGCTGTGTCCTTTCCAGAATGGGAATGATCCTTTTGTCCAGCATTACCCATCCCGTATCTGCCACCGCCTCTTAGTCACTGTTGGTCACTCAGCAGCCATCAGGGTTGTGTACGGTAAGCTTGGCCCTGCCGTGGTTTCAGGCATCTGCTGGGGGCTTGGGAACATGTTTATCGTAGATAAGAGGGGTCTGCTGTGTCCTCCTCTCATCTGAAGTAGGTGATACATTAAGCAGGTGGAACATTCTGGAAATGTACACATGTGTTTGCAGCTCCTCAGAGCACACTGACCCCTAGCAACTGAGGAGGGATGGGGAGAGTTGAGAAGCAGAGTTGACCTAAGATGGCCCTCTGCTCACTTTGGAGGTGGAGAACGCTTTCCTCTCGCGAATTGATGAAAGGACGCTTTCGTGACAGTGGCTACAGCTGGGCAGTGTCTGAAAGAGGATGTGGAGGGGAACAGACATGTTGCTGCTGCTCACGCAGGTCAATGAAACGTCCCATCTCAGACGGACTCACCACGGTTCTCAGAGCATCTTGGGCAGCAGGCCTGATTTCCTGACTGTAAATGTCGACTTGTGAGGGTGAGGGTGGGTCGTGGGTGGGAGGAACAGTAGCTGTAGCCGCTGAGAACCAAGTGGGCCTCTTGCCCAGCAGCCATTCCCTGCAGGGGTTTGAGTTGGGCCTCAGGTATTCAGTGGCATGATTGCATGATCATTGTGTCAGGACTGGCTCAGTTCTCGGCTAATGTCCAGCCAGTGGCCAGCGCAGGACACCTACGGAAATCACCTCTTTCTTTGTATGAGTGACCTCTGATAACAAGAAGCCAAGTCTAGTTTGATTTGGAAACATAATATGTATTGTTTCTGATGAACGTGTCTCCTTATTTGTCTGTCTTCTCTCTTTAGATAAAGAAGAAGCAGCAGGATGTGGTTAGATTTCTGGAGGCCAACAAGATAGAGTTTGAGGAGGTGGATATCACGATGTCAGAAGAACAGAGGCAATGGATGTACAAAAACGTCCCTCCAGAAAAGAAGCCCGCGCAGGGCAACCCTCTGCCGCCTCAGATATTTAATGGGGACCGGTACTGTGGCGTAAGTGTCTGGATTATTACCACACTGTTCCTTTTTGTTGCTCAAAACACATGGTTACAGAGAGAGGGTGGTAGTGTCTGCTCAGGACTGTGGCCTGCTCACCCAGTATACCCTCAGGTCCACAGTCTAACAGAGGGTGAAGCTGGGTAGGAACACGAGTCAAGGTCACAGGCTGGGTGGTGTGTGAACACAGTGGGTGAGAGTCTGGAGTATCCCTGTCTCTTTCTTTACTTTGGAAAAAGAAGTAGGAAGGGAAGCTGTATGTATGTGAGGGTGTGCACATGTGTGTGTGTGTGTGTGTGTTGTGTTCTAAATCTTGAGGTGTATTTTTTGATTAATACATTTTGGAGAGCAGAGTGTCAGGGGTAATTATTTTTGAATCTTTATTCCTCCATGATATAAATAATTGCTGATCATTGAATATAAACCAAAGTTCCATTTTTTATGAGAATGAGCCCAAGGGATCATTATGAACATCTACAAGTGTGTACATCACATGAACAGACATTGGGTACATATGTGTATATAGGTAGCTGTCTGCTATGGGTAGCATGTCTGTTTATTGATCTGCCAACCTTCATACTCTTATGCTTAACACGAAAAATGAGAAACTTCTTAGTAATTCGTAAGTCAGGACTTGCCTTAAGTCCCCAAGGCAGTATTTATTTTGAGATCTGTACTAACATTCTTTAAGGATGGCTTAGAAAGGGAGAAGGAGCTACAGTGCTGAAGGGCCTGAGATGAATAGAGAGCTGGGTTGTCTGTCATTAGGGTACCGGAGAGGGACAAAGGGAAAGCTTCAGAGAAAACAGTCCCCATGTGCCTCAGGGAGAATGAGAAGCTGGACATAAGGCCATGCGCAGAGTGTATGTAGACGTCTTACCCGTATCATCATGAACACGGCACTGGATACAGCTTGTGAGTGTAGTACTGGCTTATGTTGGTCGTGACACCTTTGGAAAATTACTTATTCTCTTTGAAACTCAGATTTCTCATCTTTAAGGGATAGTACTATCTGTCACACAGGATGTTTATGACTGTTTCTAAGGCATTTCTTAAGTACATTATTATATAAAAATAAAGGTTGTTATGTTTGTGGGTTTCTTTTATACCATGATCTCCTGTTTTATTGGGGGGACCGTTTAGTAACAAAAGGTATGTCCTATTCATGATTATAGAGGATAGAAAATGTTCCTGTAGACCAAAATTGAAAATGTCTGTAAACTATAAAGTTCAAACTGAAGTAAAGCTCGAAGTCAAATCGTGTTGGAAGGCTTAAAACAAAAATCCAGCCGTTTCCTGTCCCTCAGACTTTGAGGGTACAAAAATGTCTTTATTCTGGCTTCATGGCTGAGTGGTAGTTTCTGGGCATAGAATTCTCAGTTGGAAAGAATTTCGATGCTACTGGTTCATTATTCTCCTGGTTTCCAGTATTGCAGCTGAGATATTTAATGCCATTTGTCTTGATCTTTTATATGTTTATGTCAGTAGATTTTTAAGATCTCTTAGACATAGTATATTCTCAGATATTTTTCATGAATTACCATGATGTGAGCTGTTTTTCAATCATGGTCCTGAGTGTTCAGTTTGCCTTCTGATCTATGAAATCGTATGGTTGAGTCATTAAATGTGTTCCATTATTTTTCTTAAAGATTTTTTTCCCTACTTTTTTCCTTATTCCATTTCTCTTTTGAGTGCCTATTAATCTGGATATTGGATTTCTTACATTGATTTTCCAACATTTTCATCTCTTTTTTTTTGTATTGCCTACCTTTTTGATTTTGTTCTTTCTGGAAGATTTTAAAACTTTACCTCTTGATCCTTTCATTGAACTCATGTCATCTTTTTTCCTCTGCTTTCTTGCTCTGATTTTTTTCTCTTTAACAATGTTTTATTTTTATGATACGAATGCAAGGTATTATGAATAACTCACTAAAGATACATAATTTCCTTGACATTTCTTTTATTACTAGTATTGCCCCTGTTTCCACTGAATTCTAGTTTGTTTGCTTTTCACTTTGTTTGGTGAGCTTTCTCCTTAGATGTATGGTGATCTCTGTTTTCGAAGAGGTGAGACACTGGAAGCTGTTGGAAGCCGGGGACGTGCCTGGGACTGAGGCAGGTTTTGCTATTGGACAGCCAGGTAGCCTGTTGGCTTTCCTGTTGCAGAGATCAACAGTAGTATCTGAAGGCCTTTCTTCAGATGATGGTTCAACTTTTCTAGAGAATGGCCTTTCAGTCTCTTGCTTTGGGACTCTCAGCCTGACCGTTGGCCTGCAGGACCTAGATAGAAAGTGAGGAAACTGGGGGCGGGGGGGGGTTCCTGTCTTTATCAGGCACATTTTCACTTATTCCTGTTTCCCCCACTCTCTTCTGTGCCCACATTTATAAGTTTTTCACTTCCTTGAAGCCATGTCTGCAAGTAATGTAGCTCCTAGCTCCCTAGACTGTAACTCAGGCATTTTCAAACTACAGCACGCGGACCATATGCAACCCGCCTAGGACATTTATCCGGCCCGCCGGGTATTTTTGCTGCCACTGCCTGTCCTGCTTAGCTGCCGATTCATCCCAGGGCCCACAGGCTGGCCCTCCAATGGTCTGAGGGACAGCAAACTGGCCCCCTATTTAAAAAATTTGAGAACCTTGTCTAACTGCTGTTTATGTGGACTTTCAAGCAGCCTGTTCTCTGCCCACTTACCCTACCTTTTTGTGCCTTTCCAGGGCTTGCAGCTGGCCTGTTGTAGGTGCTGCGTCTGCTAGCGTGGAGGTCTGGCTGTCCTCTTGTCTCTCAACCCTCTCACTGTCTCTCCACCCATTGGAGATGAGTCATCCAGGGCTTCAGGTGTCTCCTTGCTTTATCAAACAGTGGGATTACTAGGCTTTAAAATCCTTGCTGTTTTCTTGACTTACTAAGAGATGAGAAGTAGACACGTCTTTGTTTGATCATCATAAAAGCAAACATCTCCAGAGCCTTTGAACAGAGAAACATTTCAAGAGAACAGAATGGAATGTTGTGAAATAAAGTTCACTTTATTCTCCTTGTTATGACTTTGAGATCTCCATATGTCTTTGCTCTATGGGGTGTGTGGAGGTCCTTTCAGGTAGACTGTCTGGCAGCCAGCTGGAGGCTTATGCATTGATTAAAGTGTGCTGGAGAGGTCGCATCTTTCAGTTTAAATGCGTACAGTTCCGTAGTATTAAATATATTCACATGGCTGTGAAATAGATCCCGAGAAGGGTTTCGTCTCGTGGAACTGAAACTCTGTCCCTATTTGGCAACTCGCCTTTGCCCCCAAGCCCAGTAACCGCCACTCTACTTTATGTACAGGGTCCATACATTTGATTACTTCAGATTCCTTACAGAAGAGGAATCGGATGGTTTTGTGCTCAGGTAAGCGACTTCTTTCACTTGGCGTAATGTCTTCAGGACTCGTCCACGTGGTGAGGTGTTAAGACCTCCCCCTTCTGAGTCTGTGCAGAGTTCCTTTGGGTATTTGTTCACCCGGGGAGGGTGCCCGGATTCCTCCCACCTCTTGGCCGCTGTGACTGGTGCTGCTGTGAACCAGGCTGTGCAGATACCTTTTTGAGACTGCATGCAGGTTTTTTTTTTGATGTATACCTACAAGTGGGATTGCTGATAGCTCTATTTTTAATTTTTTGAGGATGAGCCAAGCTGCACTATTGTATAATCCTGCCAGCAGTGCACTGTGGTTCCTGTTTCTACACATCCTCACCACCATTTGTTACTTTCCATTGTTTTTTTTTTTTTCAAATAAGTCTGCAAATTTTGGTTTAGATCCTTTCACGTTTTTAAAAAAATAGCTTTAAATTTTAAAAATCACATCATTAATCACTGTACCACTCAGAGTACTGCTTTACTCTCTGTCAAAAACACATTCCGTGTTATTGTCAACTTACTTTTTAGAGGTTGCGTACTGTTCCCTTGGTGGCTTATTATAATTCATCATTTCCGGACCGTGGGCTTGTTTCCAGCCACCACTTGAAGTAAGCTCATTACCGGCAAGCCGCTCTGAAGAGCCGGCTAAACTGAGTGCTGTTGTAGGAAGCACGTTCTCACTACCCTTTATACTCTTCTTCCTGTCCTTAGAGTCTTCTGTCAAACAACAAAAGTATTTTGAGATATAATGTTACCAAGACATGAGGGATTGTTGTTTGTGGCCCAGAATCGGGCTTCAAGGTCAAGAAGAACACTTGATGAAATGAAAACCAGAACAAGATGGTTATTACGTGTTTTGCTGGTGGAACTAGAGGTGGGTTTCTCCATGCTGGATGGTGCCCAGAGTCATGAGTGGAGCCTGTCCGTCTGCCCAGAACAGCCACGTGCCTGAGATTCTGAGCACCTCACTGCTGTGGTTGCCCTGGAGAAACCCTGGACCAGCTGCTTCCCAGCCGCCTTCCTGACAGTTGAGTGTGCCCTCTGGCAGAGCAGAGCGGGGCATAGGATGGCCAGAGATTTCAACCTGTGTCGTACTCTTTCTGCAGTCACTTTGTGTTAACAGAACTCTGTTTAGAGTCAGTTAAAAGAAAAGAAAGAAGGCTAAAGTCCAAAATTTGTATCACCCACAGGAGATTGGGTGGATGTTATTAAATTACTGTGGATGTTATTTAGGGTTCATGGCAATGTCATCTAAGTAATAATTAGTGATTTTCAGTAATTGATGTGATTATTGAAATTGATGTGATTAGTGATTTACTGTGCCATGAAAATTTTTTAAGATCATTAAGTTATTTATGAAACAAATTCAAAGCACATAAGTATATTGCTTTTTCCTCTTTTTTTTTTTTGTTAATCAACATAATTTAAGTGTACCACAGAAGTTTGACCATAGGTTCAAGTGTGCCGTGGGATAAAAACGGTTGAAAACACTGACTTAAGGCAAAGCCCTGAAAATCACCCCCACACCTGTTCTCCGCCCTCTCTCACCCAGTTGGTTATCGTAATCCTGTGATTTTTACATCGTACATAATTCTGTCCTATTTGACTTTCAGAACTCCACTGAAAGTGTGTTGTTATTACACTTTGTCTAATTAGGACTCCGGTTGTTCTTTTCCCGGCCCTGTACCCAGCACACGTGTGCCTTCTCACTGCTATTAAACATTGGTCTCCTAGAGTTTGCTTTGTGAGCACAGGTGCTCTGTGACCTATTTACCTCGTACCTGGTGGGCTGGCATGCTGGGAACACGGGGCACACCTGCCTGGCATGGTCACATGGGTGGGGAATGCCCTCGCAGATGCTTCCGGCTGAGGGGCGGCCACCTCGCTCTGGGGTCTTGCCTTGTCAAGGTTCTGAGAACCTGTTGTATTTAATGAGATCTGTTAGGACAAACCGTACTGCATTCCCAGTTTTTAAAGAAAGGTCAAAGCCAAGTGTGTGATAAAATTAACTTACTGAATCTACTTCTAAACTTTTATAAAGAAATCTATTTTTGGAAACTATATCTATTAGAAGCTTACCTACCCTACAGGTAGAATTTTCTTAGGAAATTTTTTATCTGCATTTGAAAATGTATATTCCTTGGCTCAGCGCCTGTGGCTCAATCGGCTAAGGCTCCAGCCACGTACACCTAAGGTGGCGGGTTCGAATCCCCAGCCCGGCCCGCCAAACAACAATGATGGCTGAAACCAAAAAATGGCTGGGTATTGTGGTGGGCGCCTGTGGTCCCAGCTACTTGGGAGGCTGAGGCAGGAGACTCGCTTGAGCCCAGGAGTTGGTGGTTGCTATGAGCTATGATGCCATGGCACTCTACCCAGGGGGATAGCTTGAGGCTCAAAAAAAAGAAAATGTATATTCCAAGGCTTTCCATGTAAAAGACCAGTTACCTGATCAAGGGGCACGTTGGCCGTCAGGTGTTGCATTGTCAATGCTCCTGTGTGGCATTAACCCAGACAGCAGGATGGGAAGAGCCACGTCCTGGAGGGGGCCCCAGTTCCTCTCGAAGTCTGATTGCTGATCAGCCCTGTGCCCAGAAGCACAGCGGTTTAATTAGGGTCTCTTTGCCATATTATCTCTTCCGTATAACCCTAGTTTTTATCCTTCTGTCTATAAATGTTTAATCTCCCATTTTCGCCTTACCTGGATGTTTGCCTCAATATTCTACAGTGATGAATCCCTGGGATGTGACTTTAATAAAAATGATGACTTGTGCTGTGAATGTTGAAAACTTCACCCAGACAGTTTGAGGCCTGGGCAGTGGTACGTTCAGAAATACTCCTTACCCAGATCCAGACGGGCGGGGCCCCCTCTGTTAACACACTGTCCTCTCTTTCTGAGCCTCGTGCAGTTAAGTTAATGAAAAGACAGCAAGACTGTGAGGACGGTACAGCTGTGGTGAGGTCAGCAGGAAGGCGTCCGAGACTGTTTACAGGGGCCCCGTTCACGGGGGGCCGATGTGGAAACCTGCTTTTCCTCTGCCCTGCTTTCCATCTGACTCCCCCATTTTCCCAAGCTGTGGCCTCTTCACACGTCTGCTTTGCCATTTCCTAAGCTGGCACCACTCGGTTTCATGTATTAATATCTGAGCTCCTTGATTTTAACATTTGGACGGTATTTACTTATCCCTTTGAAAACTGAAGAGACAGCAACATTGTAGTTTTTCTCATTTCTCCCCCATTTTGATGTGCAAATACACGATCCTGCTAAAGTTCACGTCACATGCTCTTCTGTAACTCTATTATGTAAGTGTGTATTACCTTATATTGTTGGAATTGTATAAATACCGTTCCCTACAGAACCGCTCTGTAGTGTGAGCAGCCAGGAGGAGGGTGTATAATCCTATCTCACCAACTCCCTGTGGCTTCAAGGGGAGTGACACCATGTCCAGTTTAAGGAATTCTCTTCATACTTTATAACCTGTCACTGCACCTCACGTTTGTGAGGTTTGAAGGTATGAGAGCCACACCTTTTTTTTTTTCCTTATGTTTCTTCCCTTTTTAGTTGCTTGGACTATCCCAGCAACTAAGCCCACTTGAGCTCGGGCGCTGCCCTTGGCTTTCATGCTTAATGGATAATTTCACTGGTTATAAAAGTCTGTATTTAAAGTCGTATTGCCTCAGGAAGGATCATTCCATTTTCTCTGTTCATGGTATTCATTGGAAGACTTCAGGTCTGTTAGAATGAATTCTCATAGGTAGATTGTTTTACTTTTTAGAACAGTGGTTCTCAAGCTATGGGTTGCGACCCATAAGAACTGTATTAAAGGGCTGCGGCATTAGGAAGGTTGAGAACCAGTGTTCTAGAAGATTTTAGGCTTTTCTTGGAGTTCTGGGAATCCATCAGTATTTGCCGTTAGGATGGTTCCGCTGTGAATTAACCCTCCCCAGCCCCACTCCCGACTTTGGAGAAGTTCTAGTGTTCTTTGCCTTTTTTCTCCTGCCTTCCATTTTCTCTTTTTCATCTCCAGGGATTTTCTCTCTTATTAGGTGAAGTTTTGCCCTTATGTTCTAACTATTGGTGCACTTGACTTTTTAATAATTCCTCTCCCTTGATCTTGATGCTCTAAGTGTGTGTTTTGTTTTGTTTTTTAAGACAGAGTCTCACTTTGTTGTCCTCAGTACAGTGCCGTGGCATCCTAGCTCACAGCAACCTCAAACTCAACCGATCCTCCTTCCTCAGCCTGAGTAGAGGACTATGGGTGCTACCACAACACCTGGCTATTTTAGAGGTGGGGTCTCACTCTGGCTCAGGCTGGTCTTAAGCTCCTGCGCTCAGGCAATCCTCCCGCCTCAGCCTCCCAGCGTGCTGGGATTACAGGAGTGAGCCGCTTCCAGCCCTGAGAGGCATTCTTAACTTTCATCTTCTAGATCACCAGCTTGGTTTTCATCCTTCTGTTGTTTAATCTGTTTCCAAACTTGGCCATCAGATTAGATTCCTGGGAGCTTTTCGGTGGTGGTGGTTTTCTTGTTACTCCTGTAAACATGATGGCTTGTTCTCGTTTTGTGGATGCAACGCCCTCTTTTATCTGCAGGGCTGTTGGGTCAGTGTTTTCAGGTTTCTTATGTCCTGTGAGGAGTTGTCTGCTGTCCTCTGTTAGTTCTGGCTGTTGGCTTTTGTCTTTCTTGGGAGACGGTTGGCTTCTCCCAGACCTGCCTGGCCTGTGTCCCTTTGAGGAGGAGGTTGACTGAGCCTGTGTAAGGGGTGCTGGCAGCCCAGCAGGCTGGACCCCTTCTGGTGACAATGAAGGAGCCTCTCGCTCATCAGCATAGGACTGTGGTGTGAGTTCGTTCTGGATGGAACCGACTTCTTCCCGCATGTCCCTCCTATGACTGATGTGGGATGAGGTGACCATAGGGAGTTCTCAGGCAGTCATCCTTTTGGGGGTGTGTCTTAGCAGCTCTGGACACTGTGGGGGAAGGACCGGCTCTCATGGCCTCTGCAAACACCCCTCCTCATTTTTATGATGAGTCTCCTGGCCCTGGTGGCTGTGTTCACTGTCTGCGGCCTGCAGACTGGGGTCCCTGATAACGACTCTTCTTCTGTTGTTGGAGCTGTGGTTCCCAGGCTCTGTTTTTGGGACCAGTGCAGTTGTGCATGTTTTATATATTCTGGGCATTTCTTAAAATTGTATTGCTGGTTCCCTTTTCTAGGTTTAGCATAAAAATTTTGACACTTGGATAAGAGTGGGGGTGGTCCGCTCCGATGTCTTGAACTCTGTGGTCAGAGTACTTACTGACCATGAACTAGGAATTAGAGATTCTTGGCTTGGGCTTACTCATATTTGGCATCAAAATTGCTGAATGAAGCTATTTTAGAGAACTATGTCTTACCTATCTTACTAGGATTGGAACTTTTTTTCAGTTCAACAATTTTTTTTTTTCTACATCAAGATTTCAAAAAATAGAATATAGAATTAAGGGTCTTTATCCACTAAATCAAGAAATTCTGCTCAGGGCTCGGTGCCTGTGGCTCAATCTGCTAAGGCGCCAGCCACGTACACCTAAGGTGGCGGGTTCGAATCCCCAGGCCGGGCCCGCCAAACAACAATGATGGCTACAACCAAAAAATGGCCGGGCGTTGTGGCGGGCGCCTG
>CAUYQV010029011.1:0-19529 GCA_963574575.1 Galagoides demidoff | reverse complement strand
TTCATGTTTACATGGATAGAGCTGGAAAATGTTCTTCTTAGCAAAGTATCTCAAGAATGGAAGAAAAAGTATCCAATGTACTCAACCCTATTATGAAACTAATTGTTAACTATCATAGGAAAGCTATAATCCACATGGAGTCCAAGAATATCGGGAAAGGGGTGAGGGAGGGGAGGAGGGGGGGAGGATGGGTGAAGGGAAGGTGATTGCAGGGATCACGCCTATGATTTTTCCTATAAGGGTATGTGTGACTCTTTCTAAATGTCGAATATAAAAGTCTTAACACAACAATTATGTGAATGACATGATGGCTATGTTGGCCAATTGGATGAAAGTATTTCAAATTGTATATGGAAACAACACACTGTATCCCATAATAGAATTAATGTGCACAAATATGATCTAATAAAAAAAATGATAGTAATAGACTTCATAAAATAATCAAATTAGCAGAGATGTAACATGGAAGGAAAAATAATAAAAGAAGGCAAAAAGAAGAGGAAAAAAATGGGATAAATAAGAAATATAAAGTAGTAAATATTTCAAATGATATGAAGATGTAATAACCAAAAGTAGTGAGATGCAGCTAAAGCAGTGTGCAAGGGAAATTTATAAATTAAGAAAGCATATTTAGAAAACAAGAAAAGTTGGAAATCAAATATGTTAAGCGTTCATTTCAAAAACACTAGTAAAAAGACAGTAAGTTAAACCCCTACAACACAATAGAAATTAAAGAATTAGGAAACAAATTTATAATGGAAAAATCACCAAACTCCAATGTTGGTTATTTGAAAACGTTAATAAAACTAATTAAACCCCTGACAAGAAAGATCAAGACATATACATACACACACATACACACCCATACCAGTTGTTTATATCTGTTGGGATATCCTGTAGATCCTATGACAAACAATATAATGACATTATAAACAATTTTATGGCAATAGACAATTGAAAAGAAATGAACAATTCTGAATAATACAAAATAACAAAACTGACACAAGAATAAAAGTCTGAATAACCTTGTATCTATTTAAAAAATCATACAATGAAAAATCTTCCCCACATAGAAAAACTGAGGTCCTAAAGCCTTCACTGAAAGAATTTCCTAAAAAATGAAATTAGAAACAAAATATAAAACAGACATGATAAAGAAGCAAAAGAGGGAATTAAATAAGAAATGATCAGACTGGTTCAGACAGATTTAAAGAAAAAACAAAAAAAATATCTAGAAATGGGTGACACCCATAGCTCAGAGGATATACCCAGGCTGGTGGTTTGAATCCAGCCTGGGCCTGCTAAACAACAATGACAACTGCAACAAAAAATAGCCAGGTGCTGTGGTGGGTACCTGTATTCCCAGCTACTTGGGAGGCTGAGGCAAGAGAATCGCTTAAGCTCAATAGTTTGAGATTGCTGTGAGCTGTGATGCCATAGCACTCTACCAAGGGTAACATAGTGAGACTCTGCCTCAAAAAAAAAAAAAAAAAAAGAAAGAAAAAATTCTTGGCCCCACCCATAGCTCAGTGGGTAGGGCGCCAGCCACATACACCAAGGCTGGAGGGTTTGAACCTGGCCCGGGCTAGCTAAAACAACAATGACAACTGCAACAACAACAACAAAAAGAAAGCTGGGCACTGTTGGGGGTGCCTGTTGTCCCAGCTATTTGGGAGGCTGAGGTAAGAGAACTGCTTAAGCCCAAAAGTTGGAGGTTGCTGTGAGCTGTGATGCCATGGCACCCTAGCCAGGTCGACAGCTTGAGACTCTGTCTCAAAAAAACAAAGTAAGAAAACTCAATAGATAAATAGCTGATTGTCACAGGAAAAAAAACAAAAAGCTGAAGAAATTTCAGACTTTATTGCAAAAAGACAAAGTTATGAAACATAAGAAAGATATACAAAGACCAAGGAAGGACAGATTAAAATCTAACACTACAACAAATCAGAACTCCAGAAAATAAGAATAGAGAAGAGGGACAGGAGGGTAGTGATGACAATAATGTTCTCAGTAATGGCTGAGAATTTTCCAAAGCTGATGAACACAAATTCTCAATTCAGAAGTCCAAGAAAATAAATAAAGAAAGATAGTTTTGGGTAGATGATATAAAACAAATACCAAAGATAAAAAGGAAATCTTACAAATAGTCAAACAGGAAAAAAAAGGACAGATTACATATATAGGAAAGACAGACTGAGAGGCGATTTATCAACAGTAAAAAATAAAACAGAAAAAATGGAATAAAATCTTTAAATTACTGAGTTAATATAATTATTAAACTAGAATTTCATAACCAGTTAAGTTTACATTCATTCACGAGAGTAAATTAAAATAATTTTCAAGAAGATTAAAATAAAAACTTCTAACATGTCTTCTGCTTTCCATCCAATATGGAATAATAACAAGGAGTCAAATTTAACTTTTCACTTGAACCAACAAAAAAATTCTGATAAAATATATGAAACAACTGTTTTCACAAACCTAAACATCAAGCAAATGATAATAATCCCTGAAAGAAGAGATACAGATGAAGTCAGCTCAACAACTGTTCCAGTTTGTTGCACCTTGAGAGTTTCCAGGCCATAGTGTACACAGAGGCAAAGGCAAAGCCCAGCAGTCTCTTCTAACAGAGAGGAGCAAGAGTCTACAGTGACCAAAGCAGTTAGAATCTGCAAAGACAGAGAGAGAGATGCATAAAGAGAGAACATCAGAGATGTGCAGAGTCCCTTCCAAGTATTCAGAGTGCTGATAAGAGTATATATATATATAAGGTGATAATCATGAGAACATGCAAGGTGGGGGATAGAAAAGATTAGAAAAAAAATAAGGCCTGTTTCCACTAGCCAAACTAGAAAACAAGACACATAATTCATGGAATTTTAGGTGGAATATTCAAGAAAGTCTTGCCTTGATAGTAGAGACCAATTGAATCTAGACTATTGCTCTGGATCCACATACAAAATAAAAGACCCCAAATGATAAAACTGTTTCCAATTAACTTAACTGAGTTCCACAACAAAAGTCAAGAATATCTGTAGGAATACAAAATGTCCAGCATCCACCAAGGTAGAATTTATAATGTTTGTCATTCAAACCAAGACATATAATTTAACCAGGCATATAATACCTGGTATTATATGGATTCATGTTGAGAAAAATCAATCAAAACAGACCCAGAAATGACACAGATGTCAAAATTATTAACCATAGCCATTAGAGAGTTATTAAAACTGTATTCCATAAGGTAAAGATGTGGAAGATATAAAAAAGACCCAAATTAACATTTAGAGATGAAAATTAGAACATCTAAGATGAAAATACATTAAACAGGAATAATGGCAGACTGGACATGGCAGAAGAAAACATTAGTGAACTTGAAAACAGTGATAAAAGCTATCCAAATTGAAATATATAGAGAAAATACTTCCACAGTACATACTTAAGGAAAGAAGAATGATCACAGAAAAATATTCTAAGATATTCAGGGGTAGGAAATGACACAGCTAAATTATTAATCAACAATATACATAAGATGGATGATGCAGAAGAGATCAAAATTAAGAACAGAAATAAGAGTGTATAGCTTCCAGATCACTGGAAATAGGCATAAATGAATTCCACAGATGGATGTCAACAGATAATGTCAAACTGAAAAGTCAATAGCAACTTAAGCATTTATTTATAAATGTGGACATAACTACCAGGAGAAATAGCTAAAACTTAAAGGTAGATGACTCCCAGTCCTGAGCTTTAAGTTGAGCTGGGTAAGACTGCTTTTCCAAGCAGTCTGTAAAATTAAAAAAAAAAAAATTAAAGCAAATTCTCAAAAGCTCTAGTGTATTAGTCAGGTGATTTAAAGATCCTGTTTATATAAAGCTTACAGATACTGTGTACCTTACCATGAAAATGAGTTTCTCTACACTTTACACACTGAGAAGGGTAGAATATTTTTCTTCAATATTCTCCTAACAATTCACAAGGTTTTCAAGTTATTTCCCATAAAATTTAATTCAGAGTTTAAAAGTTAATTATAAGATACTATATCTATTAGAATATGAAACATCAAAAAGTGAGTTTATTTATTACTATTCCTTAGCACAGAAAAGTGGTTTTGATCAACCTTGTATTAATACTATAAACTCACTATAAAAATCACACACCAGTTAGAAAATATCTCAGACCATAAGTCTAGAAATTTTCTTTTGCTGGTTGTATATACAAGTAAAATATAATGGAGTTGATGGTAGATTTGTTTTCAAAATTAAAATGTATGTGGTACCTTGTTTTTCCCAAAGGGAATAAGATAATAATATTAGGCAGTACCAACTACTAGAATAGGTATAAAGAATTAGTACCAAGTAGGGAAAAGGAGCAGATGGAGAAGTTGGAGCAGATGAAAAAGCTTTTATAGACTTGTTTTTGCATAAAGCAGTGAAAAGCAACCTTTGGCCAAACTAGTGATATGGTAATTTCTGAACCTATTTATCTCACAGATAAGCACACTAAGGACATATAGAAGGATAAGTATTTAATAACATCTATGGGATTTCACAGCAGCTTACGAGAGCCAGAAATAGTTGCGCATTAGAAAAAAGTTAGCACCAATTGGCTTACTTCTAGAAGAGGATGAAAATTAATCCATGGCATAATACACATATTCAATGGTATAAAACACATTTTCTGGTAGCTCAGGTGCCTGGAAGGGCCATGACAGTGTGATGGTGCCATCTACATGCACTGCCTAAAGGCAATTAAGGGCTCCTACTCACTCACACTTCGGGTCCTCATAAACTGTACCTTGCAGCAGAGGATAAGAGAATCCAGTGTCAGACTATGCATATTAAGAGATAAGAGAAGGAAAAATAAAGTACATGGCTATTATAGACTATAATAGCCCATCAGAAGTAGGACTGTGGAAGAATTTCCGTCCTGATCCTCAGTAGCACAGTGAACCAGGAATGGAAGCATGCCAAAGAGCTCTAGATTAAATGAATAGAGCCTACCAATTTTGAAAACTTTAACACTTAAAACATAATTAGAAAAGTAAAAATACAATTTAAAAAAGTGATGAAACAAACTGCATTTTGCTGACATTGACAGATAAAAAAATAGCTTTCCAAGTTATTTCTCAACTTAAAAATTTATTCAAAAAAGTACTAAAATCAGATAAAGTATACACATTTGTAAAACATAAGTTCAAAATAATTAAGTCTTCAGTGTTGTATAAATAACAAAAGACTGCCTAAGGATAATTTAAAAAATCTTATTTGCAAATTTAAAAGAAGGTGGAGGAGGAATAAACGACACAGCATAAATAAAAAAAGTGGTTCAACAGTTTTTTCTTTTCTGGATCACCTCTCATTTTTGATGCTGCTCTTTACTAGAATGGAAAAGTATTTACCTGTTACTGTGTAAAATACTAATAGAATAGAAGAGCTGGGTCTAAGGTTATTTTGGTCATGCAAAATTTGGCAGAAACAATGCTAATGAGTCAACACCTTTACAAAAGAAAATTATGTTTCAAAGTATCTTACCTTTATTAGCTTTTTTTTTTTTTTTAAGACGAGCCTCAAGCTATCCCCCTGGGTAGAGTGCCATGGCATCACAGCTCATAGCAACCTCCAACTCCTGGGCTCAAGCAAGTCTCCTGCCTCCGCCTCCCAAGTAGCTGGGACCACAGGCGCCCGCCACAACGCCTGGTCATTTTTTGGTTGCAGCCATCATCGTTGTTTGGCGGGCCCAGGCTGGGGATTCGAACCTGCCACCTTAGGTGTACGTGGCTAGCGCCTTAGCCGATTGAGCCACAGGCACCGAGCCTACCTTTACTAGCTTTATAAACTGTTATTGAATGCTTACCACGTTTGAGGTTACAAACAAATGAGAAAACATGGACCCCCACTCTAAAAGACTATATAATCTAATAAAAAATGTATAGGAGCTTTAATCCAAAATAAATCATTAATTGAGGAAACAATACAATATGCAAACTGGTGGCATGAAAAATAAAATTAAGATTTTTATTTACATTTTCTAAAATGAATATAAATAATACTGTATTTCAAGAAAATCAACCATTCATATCAAGTGTATCAGTTAAGCTTCTTACTTATCGACCAACAACAGAATCTCTTCTGGCTAGTTAAAACAGAAAAGGAATTTATTTAAAGATTAGTAGGGAATTTACAGAAACTCTGTTAAGGGTTAGAGAAGCAAACACAGAAGATATAAGGCCAAAAAACAATCTCAACCACACTTAGGAGATTCTCCAGGCAAAATTAGACTGCCAACGGCATGTGGCACCTCCAATACTAAGAAACTGGAGCAATCAGAGCTCCTGCCACTAGCTCTGCCAAAAGATAAACTCTCTTGCCCAAGATTACCAGTTGATATTGCTCCTATACAATTTCAAGTGAGAAGCATATGCCTAGTCACATGCCTCTACCTTCCCTGAATGGGCATGAGAATATAAATTTTCTGGTATCTATCTTGGGAAGTCAGGACTTATAAAATAAAAAATTTCCACACTATAGAAAAGCTATTAAAAAATGCAATGGGGCCACAAATCACAAATATCTATTAAGTCACTATTACTTTGTGTTACAGAGAATCAGAAAATAAATAACTAAAATCACAGGGTTTTTTTTTTACAAAAATATAAAAAATATTTGTTTTAACTCCAGTGATTTCCAAATTAATAAAATACAAATTTATAAATTTACACACTATTTTTGGTAATCCAAACAGTTCTGCACAAAGGAATAATTAACAGGTCCAAGATTTTTAATACAACCAATATAGACTTTAAAGTTACCAAAAACTGCTACCTAATGTCGTATTCTAGATTAATAGAAATTTACTTGAGGACAGTAATGAATTTCACTTTTTACAGAAAGTTTCTAAAATATATTATCTACTTTCCTGCTTAATAACAAAGGTATACAAAATATAATTTAATTGTAATGGCTCAAAGTTGGCATTATAAATAGAATGTAGTGGTTGTGATGAAAGACTATGTCAGCAACTATTAATTAATTAGTTCTTTCACTGAATTTTCCTAGACTTTCCCTTGTAGTGTTGCTTACTCCAAAATCAACAGGGCCTCCCTACACTGCCCTCAAGACTGCCTGCTATCCTATCAGCATTTCCCTCAAGAAAACCAGACTATCAAACCTCTCTTGTTCAACAGGCCATCATGTGCCACCTCCTTAACACCAGTTGATTTTGAATTTTGCAATCTAAGAAACCATTATTTTTATGGCACATGTTGTGTAAAAAGGAAAACTGCCTACTGTACAAAAATTGAAACAGAGTAGGGAGCTCCCTTCCTTTAACTGGACTAGATTACAAATAAGAGACTAAACTGTTAAAATGTTAAAAAAAAATTTATTTTTGGGTTTGTGTTTGCCCAGATGATCACCTATGAATTATCAGATGTCCATCAGATAAATTATCATATTAAAATCTGTTCATCTTGCAGCTATCTTGATCCTAAATTTCTGATATAAAAGGTATTTTAACCTACGTAACAGGCTAGAGGACTAGAGACTTCCCCCCTACTACTTATGCCAAAGGTTTTAGTTAAGAAGAAAAAAAAAAAAGCCTATGCCTAGGGCGAAAGTACAACTACAAGAATCATATAATCACTGGTATGCTCCCTTGTCTTCTAACATCACTTTTCCTATAATTTCAAAGTATTCTCCAGATCTAAATTTGTAATATTTATATTCTCTGCTAGTCTCTAACTTTGACAGAATATTGGATTCAAAGAATTGACAGGCTGATAGAATTTCAGGTATCATGACAGAAGATAGGATGAATGCACACAGGATGGGAGGCTTTATTTGGCATTCTCATGTATCTTAGCATAACATTGCTACTTTAATGTCATATTCTCCTGAGAACTCAAAAACAAACCTTGGGATAGGGTCAAAAGACTCAATAAACTGTGCCTGTCCCACTAGCTATGTAGCACTTTACAAATTTTAATGTTATGTTTTCAATTGTAAAAGCAAAGTACGCTTATTTTAGAAAATTTAGAAAACACAGGTTAAAAGAAAATTTCCACCATTTTTGATACCCAGGTGTTGTTACATGAACTCTAAATCTGGATGCACATAAAGTCTGTAATACTCTCTTGGCAATGAAGAGAGGGAAAAAAGGATACTGTGTCAAGAATCAAGGAGAAAATGATACAAAAAAAGTTACAGAGATAGGGAGAGGCCAAAAGGTGAAAAAGTGAAAGAATGGTCTTATAAATTATATTAAACCATTAAAGCTTTTGTATATGCTTGCTTTGTTTTGGGGAGATAGTTATTAATGGGATGGGTGAGTGGAATGATCAGATATGGATATGGAAAAGTCCACTCTATCTTTAATGTGAAAAGCAAATTGGAATGAGGCCAGCATAGACATTGTTAAACCAATTAAGAGAAGATTCTATTAGTTTAACTGAGATGAAAAAATGGGGCTCAGTGCCTGTGGTTCAATCAGCTAAGGCGCCAGCCACGTACACCTAAGGTGGCGGGTTCGAATCCCCAGCCTGGGCCCACCAAACAACAATGATGGCTGCAACGAGAAAATGGCCGGGTGTTGTGGCGGGCGCCTGTGGTCCCAGCTACTTGGGAGGCGGAGGCAGGAAACTCGCTTGAGCCCAGGAGTTGGAGGTTGCTATGAGCTGTGATGCCATGGCACTCTACCCAGGGGGATAGCTTGAGGCTCCGTCTCAAAAAAAAAAAAATAAAAATTAAAAAAAAAATAAAATAAAATCTGTTCCATACAAAATTATTTATTTATTCATTTATTTGACAGGGTACAGTGTTACTAACACTAGAGTACAGGGTTATGATCATAACTCTCTGCAACCTCAAAATCCTGGTCTCAAGTGATCTTCCTTCCTCAGCCTCCTGAGTATCTGGGAGTACAAGAATACACCATGTCTGCCTAATTATTATTTTTTTTGCAGAGATGAGGTCTCATGTTGCCCAGTCTGGTTAGGAGCTCCTGGCCTCAAGTGATCTTCCTGCTTTGGCTTACCAAAGTGCTGGGATTATAGGTGTGAGCCACTGCCCCAGCCCCTTTTCAACCTTCTTAACCAAAAATATATCCTCATCCACAGCATTCTTCATATCTCTCTCTCCTACTTATTGGTTCTTTTATATCTAGTTCTATATTTTGAAACACCTTTAAATAACCCCTTAATTAGACAAAATTAAAATTTCTCTTTCTTGAGAAAGAACACATTTTTATGACTTTCTTATAATTTTTTTTGTAATTGAAAACACATCTAACTTTTTGGCACACTGTACACATAGAATTATATACATGTTAATTAGAATTTTTAAGTCTTAATAATCTTACATTTTACTGAAAACCTAGGAATTGAGAGATCATATGTTGTCTATCACATATCAGTATTAAGACAAGAACTTGGCTCGGTGCCTGTGGCTCAAGTGGCTAAGGCGCCAGACACATACACCTAAGGTGGTGGGTTCAAATCCAGCCCGGGCCCGCCAACCAACAATGACAGCTGCAATCAAAAAATAGCCAGGCGTTGTGGCAGGCACCTGTGGTCCCAGCTACTTGGGAGGCAGAGGCAGGAGACTCGCTTGAGCCCAGGAGTTGGAGGTTGCTGTGAGCTGTGATGCTATGGCACTCTACCCAGGGGGATAGCTTGAGACTCTGTCTCAAAAAAAAAAAAAAAAAGACAAGAACTCTTTTATTCTTTTTACAAACATAATTTTCTATAACATAATATTTAATCTTATTTGGAAATGATCCAGACATTTAATGAGCATCTATTATTTAATTTAACATAACTTTCAGATTTTAAATTACATGAAAAGTTTATTTATATCCAATCATCTCACTTACATTAACCTAACTTATTTAGCATCTTATCTAGATTGCTTATGACAACTGAGATATACAAGCAAACTAGTCATCATTTCAAGTTATTACCCTATTATCCATTTTTATAGCCTGTGAATAAGGGGTTCATTTAAGACAGAACCTTAATGTTAAATATAGGAGCCTTTTGCCAATAGCTCATAAGATATAGCTGTTTTTAGTATTCCAACTATATTAAATTAGTCTTACCCAGTAAAGAATTATACAAAGATCATTTTGTTTTAGGCTGGGATTATCATTTTATAACCTTCATGTCAAACTCTGACATCTTACAATATCTAGCAGAAATAAATATAAAACTGTCTGACCAGTAAACTTAGGCAAGAATATGTGCTGACAGTCCTATTTTTTATTTTCTTTTACCAATAATTTTTTTTCTTTCTTTTTTTATTATTGAATGGTAACTATGTACATTAATGCACTTCTGGGGTACAGTGTGGGGTTTTCACATGCAATCCAAAATACTTCCATCAAACTGATCATCACAGCCTTCATGTCATTTTCTCAGTTATTGTTTTAAAACGTTCTCGTTCTACTCTTAGATTCACTTGTACCCCTTTTACCAATAATTTTAAAGTCATCTTATTTATTAAAGATTTATATAAGTCATGTGAACTAGAGGACATCTGGATTAATAATTATATGTGTTAAATTTTATATGAGTGCTCACTTATCTTTTAAAGAATTTCTGACTATGCCAGACTTTACTGTGTAGGTTATAAAATAATACATAATACATGTACACATGCATAAACACATCTAAACCCATACACAAATAAAGATCCTACAGCTTCTGCTTTCGAATTTTAGTCATGAGATAGGAATACAGATTTTTTTCAGTTTCAAATGAATTTAGGATTTAGTTTTCAATGTTTATATTTTAGCTAGGACTGGTGGAATTGTATAAGAAAAACAAGCAGCTTCAAATTAGTAACAATTCTATCTTTCATCTACTGATCTGGTTTGCTTGGTTAGCAGATTGGCAGGGAAGAATTTTAGTGTTTCTTTTTCTCTTTTGGCTTTTTCTTTTTTGGCCTCTGCATGGCAGAAAAAGCAAATTTATTTTTTTGTTGTTGCTGGACACCAAACCTCATATTATTGGTCTGAGCTTGAGATTTTGATCTGTTTTATGTCTCAAAGACTAACTTAAAAAAAATACTTATCTATTTCTTTTCCTTTTGATTATTAATTTTTCAACTGTTTTACTAATGTTTGTAATATTTTGTTAGGAAAATCTAAATTTATATATTTAAAAGGTATCTATGTTGTTGGTTACCCTAAAGTTCTTGTAACTTGTAAAGCTAATAATTTAAAAGCCTTTTAAGACTTCTTGTTTCCATCTGGGCTGGAATGCCACAGGAGTGAATTTCATCTTAACAACAGTAGAAAAGTTAGCAGATTCATAGTAGGCCAGAGGAAAAAAAATAAGAGAGATAAGCAGGGAACTTAGAAGACCCTATTCGTCAATACTATAGTTGCACATTTTCAAGTAATGACTATCTGGACTCTGAGTTTTCCTTAATGCAAATTGCCCACCAGTTTTTAAATGTGCTTAAGAGCAAGGGATGATCTGTAGCTATCCAGAGTCCCAGGAAACCTATCATACCTTATGTTTAAGAATCTCATTCTATGTTCTATTAATTTCTTGAGAGTGACGAAAATTCTACATATCCTGTCAGGGAATGTAGGAGTTAGACCAGTGTTTTAGATGGAGGCAGCTTCCCTAATGGCTCTGAATTAGCCATCCTGCTCCCGCCATTTAGTATGCTTACTTTTTCTCTCAGAAGACTTTCAGAAGCAAGCAAGGGAAAATATCAAACCTAATCAAAATAAACCAACATAAGAGTGTACACAAAAATGTTAGCCTAGGACTGCAGATTAAATGAAATATATAGTAAGCCTGCAAACCAGAGAAGACAAGCCTTACAGTCAGAATGTAAATTCTGAAGAAACCAAGAGTACTCTATCCAGAAAGATACTTATCTTTATACCATAAAGCACTTACCAGAAGAAACAAGTCTTTTATTATCCTTAAGAGGAATGTATGGTTCTTTATTAAGGCAGCCTTATCTCAACCAGATCTCAAGTAAAGTCAAAAGCCTCTGCCCATAGAAGACTCATTAGGGCAGAAAAGGTGAGCTGTGGAAGTGGAGAGCTCAGAGGGCTCAAGGGAGTACTGCAGAGCAGTTTCAAGAATAGCTGATTTCTTCAATGGTGATGTTTGTCCAGATCTTACCTCTGACACTACTGTGTTTCCCTGAAAATAAGACACTGTCTTATATTTATTTTTTCTCAAGAAGACACACTAGAGCTTATTTTCAGGGGATGTGTTATTTTTATTAAGTATAATACGACAATCTACATTTATTCAAATACAGTTAAGTCATCTTCTTCTGGAATCTGACAGGGGGAGCTGACCTTGTTGGTGGGGCTGGTGCTAGTGATGCGTGAACTCCTTTCCCCTAGCCGTTCATACGTGCGCAATAAGATGCCTGCGACCTCGGTTACCACATGTGCACCTGCGCAATGCGAACAGCTCAGAGAAAGGAGCTATGGCAGATAAAAGGTATTTCAGTCTTCCTTACCACTCAGCTGCCGAAATGCATGGCCTGGCTATGCAGAGACGCTGCATAGCCATGCCCATCACTAGGTCTTAATATCGGGGTCAGGCTCATATTTAACAAATGCATAGAAATCCTAGGGCTTATTTTTTGGGTAGGTCTTATTTTGGGGAAACACAATATGTGTGTCAACCAAGAATAGAGACAGTCTCCCTAAAAGAAAAGAAACTTATTTGGAAATAGAGCACTGCAGTGGGAATACATGTGCTCTCTTCATGGCCCTTTCTAGCTTTAATCTTAGAGTTTTCTTAACATTTGATTCTGAAAACTTCCACACACTCTTATTTTTAGGTGGCTATTTATTGTTGACTTCTAGCACAATTACTTTATTGACATGCATGTGATTATATTGTTCTAAAATATATTGAGATATGCTTTATGGATAATATAAACAGGGTCAATTTTTATAAATATACTGTGTGTGCTTAAAATAATTTTATTTTCTACAGTTGTTATATGGATAGAAAGATGATAGATAGAAGGATATAACTGAGATGGTTTGCTATTAGAATCTTCACATCTGGCTGGGCAAGGTGGCTTGCGCCTGTAATCCTAGCACTCTGGGAGGCCAAGGTGGGTGGATTGCCCTGAGCTCAGGAGTTTAAGACCAGCCTGAACCAGAGTGAGACCCCATCTCTACAAAAAAAAAAAAAGAAAAGCCAGGCGTCATGGTGGGCACCGGTAGTCCCAGCTACTTGAAAGGCTGAGGCAAGGGAATCACTTGAGCCCAAGAGTTGGAGGTTGCTATGAGCTATGATGCCGTAGCACTCTACTGAGGGCCACAAAGTGAAACTCTGTCTCAATAAAAAATAAATAAATGGAAACTTCACATCTTACTGGTGTTCTGTTCCTTATTACATGAATTGTGGCAAGAGGAGTGTGAAACCTCCCACTCTGCTTGTGTGCTGGGTCCTTCAGGAGGTGCTATCATTATTCATGTTCTATATTTTGTAGCCAAGTCTGACCCTGGGAACTCTTGGGAGTTGCTGAAGGAAGGAAAGGCCCAGAGGCTAAATCCTTGAGGAAGATGAGAAACCAGAAGGTCAGTGAAGGTCCTAGAGAGGACCTATCCTTGGGACAGCTCCTGGTGAGTCTCAGGCCAGGGAGGTGAGAGAAACTAAGAAAGGGTGGGATAGCAGGGGTATCCATTGTGATAAATCAAGGTGGGCAGGGTATTGGTCTCCAGGGAGTATAAAGAATGTGGTTGCCAGGGCAGTGACCACACAGGAGCAAGTTTTGGAGGGAAATGGAGTTCTGTGCCCTCCTCCAATTCTCCTTACAATCCCATTCACCTGCCTTTCACAGATTTCTGTTCAGCAGGGCCACTTACAGCCTGACCTGTCCCTAAGCCCTCTTTGATTTGACTTGGTTTAACTTTGATACTTCCCTTTCTTCTCCTCCTCCCAGGTTCCCAACATTCCTTTCCTTTCACAGCCTCTCTTCCCCCTTCACTTCCCAATTGTGATCCAACCCCGATTGGTCCCCCTATCCCTTATCCTTTTCCTTCCTGGTGACCTCAGAGTACCTTGAGAGGACCCAGATTTGGAGGTAAGAGGCTGCTTTTATTCCTCCTCTTGCTGAGCTCTCCCTGTCACCCATCCAGCAATGTGAATAATCACTGGACACCCTGTAGTTTCTCACTTTATATTGGCTTGTGTCACACTGTGGTTCATGTAACAGCATCTGGAAGGTAGGTGGGAATGATGGGAGCTCTGTCCTCCCTGAAGCTCATGGTGGGTGTCTTAAGCAGCCTGGCTGCTCTTCCCACACCTGTGGACATCAGGGTGGGTTGGACCACACACAGGAAAGGTTGACAGCATGGAACATGAGAATAGTAACTATACTATCAAAAAGGAAGGATTTGTGAAGCTACTGAATTGAAGGATTTCTTGGTGGGAATTGTATGGTATGTGATTATATCTCCATAAAGTTGTTTCAGGCTCAGTGCCCATAGCTCAGTGATTAGGGCACTGGCCACATACACCAGGGCTGTTGGGTTTGAACCCGGCCTGGGCCTGCTAAAAACAACAAGGACAACTACACAAAAAAATAGATGGGCATTGTAATGGGTACCTGTAGTCCTAGCTACTTGGGAGGTTGAGGCAAGGGAATTGCTTAAGCCCAAGAGTTTGAGGTTAATGTGAGCTGTGATACCATGGCACTCTACCGAGGGTGACTTTGTGAGACTCTGCCTCAAAAAAAAAAAAAAAAAGTAGGCGGGCTTTCTTCCTTTCTTTCTTTGGGATGCCAGCCATCTCCCTGCTCTCTTTTCTCTCTTTCCCCACTCTCTTTTCTCTCTCACTCCCTCTCTCTTTCTAAGGTAAAATAAACCTACAGTTTTATAGCCTAAAAAAATGATAAAAATAAAATAAAGTTGTTTCCAAAAACACGAAGAACTCTTATTGATTTCCAAGGTTGCTATTGATTTGTTTAAGTGCAATGGTGTGAAATATGAAGGTGGATTCTTCTTATTGGTTATCTGTTATTATGTTTTAAACTAACTTCAATACTTAGCTTGAATCATTATTATAAGATCACTGAATTGTACAAATGTATATGTACTTCTGAAATATGACATTAAGCATCCTGGTTCAGTATTAAAGTGAATATTGAAAAAAGAAACTTTAATATTTTTAGAAACACACTAAACAACAATCCATACTTAAATTGTGTTGGAATAATAACCCTGGTGTACCAGCTGCTCATCTCTCTCAGTTATATCAATATATAGTGATACAAAAAATATATATTATTTTGGTTTATATCCTTAATACATTTTTTACTATTCTTTCCCATTTTTCCATTCAGGTTGGGGATATTTTTGAGTGTTTTCCAAAGAATTTCACCCAGACAGTTCACGAATATTTCAAAGAAGACTTAGGCTTCTCATCCATTTTAAGTTTATATCACTTTATTTCTCAATTTTAAATTGGCTCATGAACTTTTAGTAAAATTCTGTTAACTTTCAAAAAACATTTGCAGACCAGGCATGGTGGCTCAAGTCTGTAATCCTAGCACTTTAGGAGACTGAAGTGGGAGAGCTGTTTGAGGCCAGGAGTTTGACCAGCCTGAGCAAGAGTGAGACTCTGTCTCTGCAAAAAATGCAAAAACAAGCTGGGTGTGGTGGCACATACCTGTAGTTCCAGCTACTTGGGAAACTGAGGCAGAAGGATAGCTTAAGCCCAGGAGTATGAGGTTGCAGTGAGCTATGAAGATACCACTGTACTTTGCTTTAGCTTAGATGACAGAGGAAGACCCTACCTCCAAAATATATGTACATATATTGTATGTACATCTTCTATATCTTTCAATTCTGGAGTATCTGTGTCTAAGCACAGTATCTTCACATTGTGCTGTATTGCTGCTGAACTAAATGCACCTTTCCCCACTTATGGGGCACTGGCTTAAAACAATTGAGTTCAGTATCATTACTTTTATTTTTTTTTCCTTTCTTGGTAGTTAATACAGTATAGAAAAGGGGCACATTGCTTAGAAATCATCAAGAGCTTAATGGAAGTTCTATAAGATGTGTTTGTGCTCTTTGATATGTTTTCTTTCACTTTACTGCTTTTAAGTCGTACCAATATTGTTGGAGTAAGCCAATTTGATTACTGAGGAGACTCACAAAGCAAGCGCCTTCTAGATATCACCCTAAAAACACTTCCCATATAATGAAAAACTATCATATATAATTACATACTGCTGCTTAGGTTTTTTTTTCCATTTAGTTGGGCATTGTATTTTAACAAATCATTTTTGAATTTAGGTTATGACATTAAGATCAGGACTAGGTTGGCTCCAAATATTGGCCATTGTGAATAGAGCTGTGATAAATATTCTAGCACAAATGACCTATGGCTAAATGATTTTTTTACTCTTGAGTAAAATAGCTAGTAATGGGATTGTGGGATGAAATGGAAAAGAAAAAGATCAGGATTAAGTTTAAGGTTATGACTATGTTTGTATGGCAGTTTTGTAAGGAACAACTAAGAAATAGAAGGTAGGTAAAGATATAAGACCCTAGAATGCTTGAATATGATGTGCTGCAAAAATTTGTAGATGTCACTGGATTTTACCAAGTAATATCTTTCCTTCCTTTTTCCATTTATTGTGGCTCTTCAGTTAAACTTTTCTTTATAAAAGGAATTTGATTATTATGGCTCTATTTAGAAAAAAATGTTAATAGTGTACCTAGGATGATTGTAGTTTAGAAAAAAAATTAATAGCTGTACCTACTATGATGATTGTAGTCCTGGCTCAGAGAGAGAGATTGATGAAGTGTTACAAGTGTGGTCATCAAGTCAAACTTGTCCTATAATCTCTGTTTCTTCATGGCTGCAATAGAACTTTTCTACAAACTTGGAGAAGCATGAAATGGAGACATGTGAAGGCCATTTTAACACTGAAGCACAGAGATAAGGTAATTTAAAGAGAAGGAAGAAGTGAGAAGAAAAGGTAGGGAAAGGAAGTGAAGAAGAAAAAAACACACATGAGGAGGAACCAAAAGAAAAATCTGGCAACATGAAAAACCAGAACAGACCAACCCTCCTAAGGGATCATGACGTAAGTACTGCAAAGGATTCCACCTATAAAGAAATAATGGAAATAACAGAAAGAAAATTTAAAATATGGATGGCAAAAACAATAAAGGGAATTGACAAGAAAGTGAAAAATGATCAAAATGAAATCCAAAACAGAAGCAAAATATGGATAAAAGATATGAAGAATTTAAAAAGGATATAATGGAGCTTAAGGAATTGAAGGAGTCAATCAGGGAACTTAAAGATGCAGTAGAATGTATCCATAATAGATTAGACCATAGAGAAGAAAGAATCTCAGAGCTAGAGGATACAGCTCTTGAGCTAACCCAGGCAGTTAAAGGGACAGAAAAGAAGAGAGAGAAAGCAGCACATTCACTCAGAGAATTATGGGACTTCACAAAGCATTCAAACATACAAATTACAGGGATCCCTGAAAGGGAAAAAGAATAACCCAAAGGAATGGAAACCTAGAGGATATCATAAATGAAAATTTCCCAAGTCTCACTAAAGATTTAAAACACTCCTTTTTGAAGGATATCAAACCCTGGGTCATCTCAACACAAATAGAGCATCTCCAAGACCCACTGTAATGACCTACCTAAAGTCAAAACAAAACAGAAAATTCTGCAAGCAGCTGCGAGTAAGTGCCAATTGACCTACAGGGCAGATCCATCAGGTTACAGCAGACTTTTTAGCTGAAACTTTTCAAGGCAGAAAAGAATGGTCATCAACCTTTAACCTTCTTAAACAATTTTCAGGCCAGAATTCTGTATCCTACTAAACTGAGCTTCAAAGTTAATAAGAAGTCAAATCTTTTAGTGACATATAAGCATTGAGGAGATTCATAATCCAATAAGACCATCTCAACAGGAAATACTTAGACCTAGTTCCACACTGAACATCACAATGGACCATCAGCAAAGTCCACACCCAGAAACTAAAGGACAAAATTTGGCTTACACAATGGCCCAAAGGATAAAATTAAGGAACAGACTTTCACAAAATAACATAAATAGAAATCCATCACACTTATCAATTCTCTCAATAAATGTAAGTGGCTCAAATTCTCCACTGAAGAGGCACAGACTGGCCAACTGGATTTAAAAAAGCACAAACCAACTATATACTGTCTCCAGGAAACACAATTAACCTTGACAGTCAAAACAAGACTTAGGATGAAGAGTTAGAAAATAATATTTTGGGGGGGGATGGGTCAAGATGGCTGACAGGCACCAGTCTCTGACAGAAGATCCTCTTCAGAGTAAAGGATAAAGTCCGGAGAAACCCCCAACAAAGTCAAAAACTGGGAGCCCAGCTGAGTGGGAAGAGTGATACCAGCAGGAAACCTCTTCTGAGACAGGCAGAGACTCCTAGAGGACAATCCACAGGTACATAAATCACCCCAAAGGAATAGCGCCCATCCCCTCCCCCAAGAAAGGTGTGCTTTTCCTTTGTTTCCTCTTCAACCACTCCTCTGAGTCTCCTACAGGCCACCAATAAACTGAGGACCTATTCTCTCACTCCACGAGTGAGAGCTGCCAACAGGGAAGTTTACTACCCTGGAAGAACCCAGTTGAGACTTGGAACACTCTTCCCCAGGCAGAAAAGTGGAACTGGCATTCACACTGCCATTTTGAGTTTCCAGTCCACTCTCCCTCCCCTTGCTGGCAGAGATAGGGAGAGGAGCCCCAAGAACAGCATCCACCCACCCTTTCAAGACCAAGCCCTGTCCCAGTCCTTCACCAGGAGAACTGCCTGATCCATGCTTTCTGCGTGCAGATGGATCACCCTCAGTCAGCCCATTCTGCGCTCAGCTGTCTTCCTGGCTACTCTCTGCACTTCCTGAGACCTAGGTGCCCGTGACCAGGATTGACGCCAGACAGGGAGGGCTACACACCCCGCCAGGCATCCACCTCCGGGTCTGTGGTGGGTCCTTGACGGTGATTGACTTCTGTTGGGTTGGGTCACTGAGCGGCGCCTGCCTCCCAGAGCCCTGCTGGCCCATGGCTGCCATTGACTCCCGCCTGGGAGGGTCATGCAGTCCTGCCAGCTGCTTGTCAGGGCTTTGGCAGCAGGTGGGGGGAGTTGACTTCTGCTAGGGCAGGTCGAGCAGCTGCGCGTCTGCCTCCTGGGGCCTCCTGGCCCTGGATCACCACCAACTCCTGCCTGAGAGGGTCACACCGTCCTACCAGTTGCATGACAGCCTTCAGGGCTTTGGTGGCCAGCGAGGGGAACTGACTTCTGCTGGGTGGGTCACACAGTCTCGTGCTCGCCTCTTGGGGTCTTGTCGGCTGGCAGTCGCCAGCAGCTCCTGCCGGGGTGGGTCGCGCCATCCTGCCAGTGGCGCGCCCTGCTCTGGGGCTTGGCAGCCTGTGAGGGCAGCTGACTTCTGCAGGGGCAGGTCGTGCAGACGTGCCCCTGCCTCCTGGGACCTCCCAGCGCGATCACCCACAACTCCTGC
>CAUYQV010029010.1:0-41680 GCA_963574575.1 Galagoides demidoff | reverse complement strand
TTTTTTTTTTTGAGACGGAGCCTCAAGCTATCCCCCTGGGTAGAGTACCATGGCATCACAGCTCATAGCAACCTCCAACTCCTGGGCTCAAGCGAGTCTCCTGCCTCCACCTCCCAAGTAGCTAGGACCACAGGCACCCGCCACAACGCCCGGCCATTTTTTGGTTGCAGCCATCATTGTTGTTTGGCGGCCGGGCTGGGAATTCGAACCCACCACCTTAGGTGTACGTGGCTGGCACCTTAGCCGATTGAGCCACAGGCGCCGTGCCGAGTACTTTAAACATAATTTGGCACAGACTAAAAACCCAATAACCAGTAACTATCATTAATACTGATAGACAGTTGACCTGCCCCAGTTTCAGCTTCAAAGTAGTACAAATTTCAGATCTGGCCTTCTTAGCCCCACCCAGGCCGGTGCCTACTACGCATATCCAAAAATGGAAACAGAAATACACCCTGGGACCTTCACAACCTCCCGTTTCTTTTCCCAGGAAGAAGTATCCTTATTTCCGGGCACTGGTTGCAACTGACCAAAAGTATAGTCCAAATTGACTCAAGAAAAGAGGATGGTTCTGGCTTCTGGAGCTCCAGGGCAAGTGGCCCCCGGAACGGGAAGGATGCTGCTGGATCCCACTTCCCAGCTTCTCTTCTTTCTCATACTTTACAGATGGAAAAATAACTGCTCAATAGGTAGGTCCTGGATGGTCCAAATGCAAATTGAGAGTCTCTGTTCTCTGGAATTTGAGCCAAAGTCCAGAGCTATACCTCAAATGCCTAGCAAGCATCACATCCATCCCAGGCCAATCCTGATGGTCAGGGGGATGGGATTTGTAGATTGGCTTGGTTTGACCCACCTGCTTGTCCCAGGAACTGGATGGTATCAACCCCATTCAAACCACCAGAACTGAGAGCAGAGAGGGGTGTTTCCCCCAAAGAACTTTGAGACATACTGCCAAACAGAGGTGCGGTACACAAGGGCTCTAAACCAGCATATGTTCACTATAATGTGTGGATTTTATAATTGATGATCACAGTTGTAGATGGATAGAGCAGATGTAGAAACTTCAGGAAGAGAAAAGTCAGACGTCCTGCTTCCCTTCCCCTCAAACTAGACCGCCAAGTTCACCTGCCCAGGAGACAGTCACGAACATGGATGTGCCCCCTCCCCGCCCTCTGGGAGCAACGATTTGGATTCAATTCAATGTGTGTTTATTAAGCAATTATTATATGCTGAGTACTGTGTAAGATCCCTGATTATAAATTATTTGCACTTTATTAAAAGAAACAATAGACTCCATGGTGAAACTCTGATATTTTAAAAACAATTTTACTAAGGTATCACTTTCATGCCATAAAATATACTTGTTTCAGGTGTGGAATTCAATGATTTTGGTGGGTTTAGAGTTGTGCAGCCACTCCCAGAATTCAGTTTTAGGACATGCTCCTCACCCAAAAAGATCCCTCATGCTCATTTTCAACAATCCCAGGCCCAAGCATCCTCCAATCCAAAGACATTTATAAATGTCTTTATAAATTTGCCTTTTTCAACATTTCATAATGATAGATTCATGTGTGTATATTTTTTGTATCTGGTTTCTTTCATTTATCATGTTTTCTAGGTTCACCCTCAGAAAACTTTGTAGCAGGTATCAATATTTTGTTCCTCTTTTACTGCTAAATAGTATTGTATGACTGTACCACATTTTATTTCTCCATTCTTCCATTGCTGGATATTTATATTATTTACACTTTGGGGTCATCATGAGTAATATAGCCACGAACAATTACACACAAGTCTGTGTGTGGTCATGTATTCTTATTTCTCTTGGATAAGTACCTAGGAGTGACATTTCTGGGTTGTAGGGTAAATATCGAAAGAAGGTAAAAATTAAAATTATTACCTACTCCATTTTTCTGCAAGTAGAAATGTCAAAAAATAAATCAGTAGGGCTAAAGATTTAAATCAAGCCTTCACCCAAAGCAAAGGATGTTCTTGGCATTATGCACAACTTTAGTCAAGGTTAGAAGCCATGTGGACCAGACTTTCAACCATGTTATGTACAAATAACAGAGCACTGGATGGTAACCCAATGAGATTACATAGGTAATGATGTTTACTGGTATCACTGGAGGAAAATTTGTGTAAACTAATTTGTATTTCACAGCTCCTTATAGAACCCCCCTTCCTTTTCTTTCCAGTTCTCTTGCCCAATCCCCCCCCCAACTCACTCTTCATGCAATCTACTCAGTGTGTTTTGTCTGTGCCCTCTGCTTTTGTCTAGTCCAGGCCTTTGTCATGTAGGTCTGCAGAGTCTCTGGGACCTGTTCCTGGGACAGCCTCCAGCTCTTCTACACCAAAACTTAGGCTCAGGAAATTAGTCGTCCAGTGTGTCATCGCACTGAAACGCCTCTGCGATTTTTTCAAACCAGTTTCAGATTCAGATTCAAACCCTGTAATCTGACAGATTACAGGGAATCTAGTTTTAATCCCTTTGTCTATAACTGAGCATGACAGTAACACCTATCACTTCTGCTTGCAACTCATTGGCAAGAGCCAGTTAAGAGCCCCACTCAACCCCAAAGGAGCCAGGAGGGATCCTGGCAGGCACCCCAAGATGGGACCACTGGATGTGTTTGACAAATACAATGAATGACAATCATTGGCATCAGTTTCCTCATAACGTGTGACATTTATAAAAGTGTGGTGTCACAAGTGGGACATTTATTTAAACCAAAGGGGTAGAATTTATTTCACCCCATTAGTAAGTTCCAGAAAGTTTGTATGTAACTCACGTATTCATATAACATATTTAAATTTAAAATGTTTGGGGGAAATTCCTTATTTAACAAAGAACACTGATGAATCCTTTTTGTTCCTTCCTTTTTGAGAACAATTAGCCTCTGAATATAAATTCTCAAGTTATGGGCTTCACTACCATGAGATGCATTGGCCATAAATAGAGTCAATAGATCACAAATATTTAGTAAGCCTCCATGGGAAGATGTTTTTGTTTGTTTCACATAACTGTAAAGTCTTCATTTTCAGGCTTTGATCACCAAGGATTAGTTCCTTGTGGCCTTCACTCTGCCTCCCCTTGAGGCTGCTTTATCTGATTCCTACTCCTAACCAAGCAGCCCCAAGGGCTCAGCGCCTCAGTCACACAGATCAGGAGAGAGGGTCACTCCTAGCACACCCTCCTAGGAGAAGAGGAAGCATCTCTCCCAGAGCCACCAAGAGCAGCCTCCTCCTGTCCCCTATACCTAAATGACTACGCCTCAGACAACCACTGAGACCACAGGAATAAGTCCACATCCCTCAGACTGAGAGGCAAGTCAATGCTTCCATATTACAAGGCCAAGAAAAGAGAAGAAATGGATTTCCAGAGAAAACTGTGGGTGTTGCTAGAAAAGAAGGAAGTTAAGGAATGGTTGCTGTCAATGCAATCAATACGTGCTCACCAACTCATGTTATTTGAGGTCCAAACTCTCTGGTGTGATATAAAACCATTATAATGTTGTGTGTGCATTGCCTAGAAACATTTATCTTCAAAACCCCAAACTGCTCAGTATGTCAAACAAGAAGCCAATACCTGCTGAGAATGAAAAAAAAAAAGATGATTATGAAAGATTATTGTTCTTAAACTTCTAGAATGTAGAACACGATCAAGATTATAATGATGGCATGAATTTTTAATCCTCCTCTGTTAGATCCTGTCAAGTGCAATGCAAGGTGCCTGCCTTGTAACATTATTGCACCCAGATTATCACTTCCCCAAGATCATGGCTTGACACCAGCTGTGTGTCATGATTCAACCTCCTTGCTTTTAAAAGCAATCATTAGGGATTAGCATCAAGCCTTGTCTGACACGGAGAGTCTTTATTTTAGTGGTCTTCAGTGTATTGCACATGAAGCTGTTCAAACCATGGTCGTTAGATTCCAATTTATATTTCTGTTCTCACATTTCTGCCCATGAAACTAATTCTGTCTAATCTATCTCTTGTGGATGATTGGGAAACCTTCAAAAGATAAATGCTGACTGTTGTGAAATATAGCCAGAAGAGCAAACGATTCAAATTAATCTCATTAAATATCACTGTTAGTGAGCGATGATTTATTTCACTCACTCAGAAGGGAAGATTTTTTTTTTTTTACACGCCTCTACAAACCGCTGTTTGATATTGTGGCTAGCCCTAGTTGACAAGAATTGTTTTTAAAAATGAAAACAGCCAGCACCAGAGTAAATGGTTGTTCTCAGGGTAATCTCAGGTTTGCCCAGCCTTCTTGGAAAGCCCATGTTATCTGAATCGCACTTGAAAATATGGTATTTAGGGATCTTAAATTAGTATCTGTTGTCTGAGCAATGCTCAAAGCTAAACAAATAGAAGTACCCTCAATTTATACACGTATTTTAGGTCAGATAAAGGGCAAAGTATACTTCACGCTAAGCTAGAATGCCCGGAACACGGTCTGAACTCAACCACTCACATAGTAAATGGTATCAGGAAAGTAAATAACATCAATTTCTTCCTATTTAAAACATCACTGAGACATCCACCCTCATAATATCTGACTCAGACAACAGGGAAAATAAATTGCACACTATCGATGGTGTCTCCTCTCTGCCAAGAAAAGGAACAAGTTAAACAGAGCACTGAGGTCAGGGAGCTTTTCCAGGTTTTCAAATTCTCCCCAGCACCGTGCAGGTGGTGAGCCCTGGCTAATTATCCTCAGTCTCCAATACCCAATTCTCTGCTGTTTCTTCGACTTCACACCAGGGGTCCAAAATTCAGGCTCATCAGCTACCGTGGACGCTGAGACTTGTGCATAAGTAATCCCGACCGCTGGTCGTGCAAGTGAATTCATAAAATGAATCTGTGTGAAATTCAGGAGAAAACATGAGCACACAAATTGATAATTTATAAGTGGAAGGTTAGCAGATGTTTTCAGAGCTAAGACAGAAAAAAAATCAGAGGATGAAGTTCAGGGGCTGTGAGTTCTTATACCATGTCAGTTCCTGCTGTTGAGGGTCTGAGTCATTTTAGCTCTCGACCAGGTGTCCTCAAACTGCGGCCCGACAAGGACATTTATCCAGCCTGCCAGGTGTTTTTGCCACTGCTGCCGGTCCTGCTTAGCAGCCGACTTGTCTTGGGGCCCACAGTCCGGCCTTCCAATGGTCTGAGGGACAGTGAACTGGCTCCCTGTTTAAAAAGTTTGAGGACCCCAAGCCCTCTCTTGTCTGTAGTCCAGTGGGAAACAACAGCCTGGAATGACAACCTATAAAGCAATATTGCCCTCTTGGTACCTTCTTTCTAAAGAGAAGGGTACCCACTTTGCTTCCCCTGTCCCTGGGAAAGCCCTTCCTCCTGACACCCACATTCTCAGAAGGTCTGCTCGTCCATCATAAAGCCCCATCTCTGGCCACAGCGATGCACTGTGCCCAAGATGAGCCAATCCAAGGCCTTCTCCAAGGGCTCCAATGCATGGAATCTATAGATCACTTTAGCGAGCTTGGATATTCCAACACTATTAAGTATTCCAATCCATGAATATGAGATGTCTTTCCATTTACTTGTGTCTTTAAAAAATTTTTTTATCTATGTGGTGTAGTTTTCAATGTGCAAAATTCCACCTCCTTGACTAAGAGGTGGAATTTTATTTTATTTTTATTTGTTATTATTATAAGTGGCATTATTTTATTAATATCCTTTTGGGACCTCTTGTTCTTAGTGTATAGAAATGTAATCGATTTTTGCATGTTGATTCTGTACCCTGCAACTTTACTGAATTTGTTTATTGATTCTAAAAGGGTTTTTTTTGTGGAGTTTTTAGGGTTCTATATATATATAGATTATGTCACCTGCAAAAACAATTTTTGTTTCTTTTTCCTGCCTAATTTCCAGTACTATGTTGAAGAGAAGCACTGAGAGTGAGTGTCCTTGCCTTATGTTGATCTTAGAAAAAAAGCTTTTCGTTTTTCACCATAGTGTGTGATATTCATTGGACTAAATATTCTTTACAGTCCTCCCAGTTCAGGCTTCTAAACTTAAGATCCAGAATAGCAATGGAGGGTGAGCGGGATTGAGGCTGGAGTCAAACAGCTTTAGTTCCATCACTTGTTCCCATTCATTAGCTGTAATTTTCCTTTCTATGTTTTTTTTTTTTTTTTTTACCAAAAGTTAGAGAAATCACAATATCTAACTGTATGAGTTAGGAATCAGCCAGGAAAACAAACCACACCAGGTATTCTAATTGTGGGGATTTACTATAGGGAATTTATCGTGGGGAACTGGTCCTATTCAGGGCCCACAAGGCTCTATTGATGAAATATAATTGTCAAAGCCCTGGTACCTGGTTAGTGCTCTAAAAAGGTAAGGTACAAACACAGAAAAGTTAAAGACATTAGGCCTTTCAATTGGGACTTTGATCAATTCTCCTGTTAGATGCGTAAGAATGAATTATTTAGAAAGTAAGGAAAGAGAAATGATGAGAATTGGAAATTCAAATGAATAATAATTAAAAGAAGTTGAAGTGAAAAAGTGGAAAACAGTTGTTCAACACATCCATCCATTGCTTCTGAAAGAACGCTAGTGAGAATTTCCGTTTAAAAGGGAAGAAAAAGAAAAGCCAATTTATACTGTCAAAGTCAGCCATTATTTTAGGTCCCTCAGCCCCCTGGTGAGCATACGGTATTTTTATTACCAGAGTTCATCACTAGTGCTTACTCAATAATTGGATAATCCCTATAGCAATCTATTATAATCATGCCTAAAAAAGTTCCTTATTGCATCTCCACATATGTCAATAGCTTTCATAAACCATAAATCAGTAATATATCGCTGGCATCCGAGTTTTAAGCAATTAATGTTAATCAGTATGAAAACCAAAAGATCAATGTGGTTGTGCTTTTTCTCTCTCTACATACAATGAAGACAGTGAAACTCTATTTGTTTGAATTAGTTCATCATCGTTCGAGGCTTGTCATTAAGCTGTAATGACACTCACTGTTAAATCGTCATCATCACCTGGTCATTTTTCTTCAACCGTAACTTTGCGCAGCACTGACCTAGACTTTGAGCATGTCTGACTTTAGAGTTTATGTTCTAGAAAAGTTATCTTAAAATGCTATTGATAGGGAGCCAAGCCTTAGGAGAGGGGTTGAGTAGAGTGGTTCTAATGCACCGTCTGGATGCCAGGTGGGAGGTATTGTACAGCACAGTGTTTAACATTGCGAGGCTGCACATTCTTTGAGATTAAAATATAGGTAAGAGTATAAAGAGGCACCCCAAGCAACTACCTAGGCCCAGGGTGGTGGTCCTGGTCACGGAGATGGGAATAAAACAATATTATATGCTACTGATACAGTGCCTTGCAGACACCAGTGTCCTTTCATAGCCCCCCTTGCTTCCTAAACACCCCCTGCCCATTCTCCCTCTTCGGTGCAGCCCATGTATTGGGGAGGAAGACATCACTCAGCCTTCCAGGTGGACTTGATTTATACCAGGAGCCTCTTGCCAGAGACCGACTTAGGAATTTTCACATGGCTCCTATCTGGACAGTAAATCATGAAGTGGCATCTCTGGAGAGACGCCTAGGAAGGTCGTTCTCGTTCCTAAGAAGGAATTAGAGGGGGGAATGTTTCTCTACTCCTAGACACTGTTTTTCTAGTTAAAGAGCTGAAACTCCTGCAGCCTTCTCACTGACAGCCTGAGAAAAAATTCAGGATGGAAGATGACAAAATGGAGCAAGAAATGAGCTAATGGCCCTGAAAGCCTCCCTCTGAAGTTGCTATTAGGGGAAATAATACATTTCTTCATTGTTTAAACTGGTTTGAATTGAGGGTTTTGATAGTGGCAGCCGAAACACCATTAACCAAAATCTAAACCTGCACAATCCTCATTCTCTGTTTTTCCTGCTCTCGTGTTAGCCCTCCTAGGAGAGCACGGACTTTATTTATTCAATGGTGAATATAAAACCGATTCGAATAGTTTGTTCTCCTTGAAGTCTTCCTCAGATCTGCTAAAATAATTGGGTTATTTTCTGTGTTTGTATAGCAACAATACCTCCATCGACGGTAAAATGCATTGCTCTGTTCCAATTATCTGTCTCCTGCTTTCCAGGATCATTTAATTTTCACCACCTTAACATCAAGCATTGGCTCTCAGTCACCTTTTGATTTTCAAAGGTGAATAAATGAACAAATGAATGAACCTTTGCTCTGAGACCTGTACAGCTCTCCACACCCTTCCTGCCCTTGCTTTCTTGCATTTATCTAGCATAACATTCAAAGCTTTCTAATTATACCTCCCTTCTCTCCATTAACAAACTAGGGTTGCTTTTATTTACTTATTAAAACACCTTGAAATGGTAACCAAAACACATGTACTTCATTAAGTAAGCCTTATCAGACCCCAAAGAACCCAGCGAAGGCCATCAACATGCCTTGAAGAATTAAGCTGAAATCGGCTAGGCAAGCATTCTCTGCCTTTCTCAAAAGAATTACCCTTTAAGATGTGAACAGGTGGTTTTGTGGATAAGTCACCGTATAGTCAAGTAACTTAGAAGGCACTGTGTTTAAAAATTTAAACAGGTTCTTAAGCATAGAATTGCTTAGAGTTTTCAACATGCTGGTATGCTCTATAAATCTCCGAGAGAGCTAAAGTATGGTATTCTTCCAAAATGTATTTGAGCATAGAATCAATTTTCTAAGATACAACTCTTAATATACCATGACTGTTCTTTTTTATAGTTTTTAGAGACAGGGTCTCACTCTGTTGCCCAAGCTGAGGCACAGCAGTGCAATCATAGCTGACTGCAATTTCAGACTCCTGGGCTCAAGCCGTCTTCCTGCCTCTGCCTCCCGAGTCACTGGGATGACCAGCATGAGTGCCCAGGCCCAGCTCCATATCAGTCTTTTTTTTTTTTTTTGCAGACAGAGCCTCAAGCTATCCCCCTGGGTAGAGTGCCATGGCATCACAGCTCATAGCAACCTCCTGGGCTCAAGCGAGTCTCCTGTCTCAACCTCCCAAGTAGCTGGGGCTACAGGCACCCACCACAACGCCCGGCCATTTTTTGGTTGCAGCCATCATTGTTGTTTGGCGGGCCCGGGCTGGGGATTCGAACCTGCCACCTTAGGTATATGTGGCTGGTGCCTTAGCTGCTTGAGCCACAGGTGCCGAGCCTATATCAGTCTTAAAAACGCAGTTGGAGATACATTGTCCTGGGTCAGCTGAGCCCTGACTATGACAACCAGCTATTTTCCTCTTTGAAGGAAGATGAAAAGATAAAAAAGAATCAGAAGGTATTATCTTTACAAAAATCTTATAAATCTTTATATTGTTGTATTACTAGGCTTGCAACCTTAGAAGCATCAATCATAGAGTCTTGGATCTGAGAAGGAATCTGAAGGATGTACAGGATGGGGAGTGAGTGCCAATTCTGTTTATATTCATGGGCCCCTTTGAAAATCTGACGAAAATGGTTCACCTTCATCCCAGAAAGATACACCTGCACGTGAAAGTTACCAGGAGTCCACAGACTTCCTGAGGAACATTCATGGACCACAATTTCTGAATCTCCTACTTTCTCATCTGTCATGATCATCGTATGTATGGAAGAAACTTAGGTTCCAAACTCATGCAGCTTTTGAGGTCCATGCCAAGATAAGAATGTATTTGTTTTTATTTATTTATGTATTTATTTGGTGTTTCAGCTGAATGTATGTGTTATGTATTTCGGTTACTGTGTGGGCACAAACAACAGGGTTGCAGTATTTGTGTTTGTTAGTTAAGGTCCCAAGGTAAGAATTTAGAAACTTTAACAACTTCCCTGCCTGTTTTTAAATTCTACCTAGTGGCTCGGCGCCTATGGCTCAAGGGGCTAAGGCGCCAGCCACATACACCTAAGGTGGCGGGTTCGGATCCAGCTCAGGCCCACCAAACAACAATGATGGCTGCAAACAAAAATAGCCAGGCACTGTGGTGGGCGCCTGTAGTCCCAGCTACTTGGGAGGCAGAGGCAGGAGACTCGCTTGAGCCCAGGAGTTGGAGGTTGCTGTGAGCTGTGATGCCACAGTACTCTACCCAGGGGAATAGCTTGAGGCTCTGTCTCAAAATAAATAAATAAATAAATAAATAAATTCTACCTAGTCAAATATTATTTTTATGTCATCCATTTTCAGACTTTATCAGCTCTCTTTGAGCTTCCAAAACTGTGGATGGGGTTGATTGAACTTAGCTTGGGAAAGAGGATGGGGTTGACTGCCATTTTCCAAAGCCCCAGACGGTTGCTCTCAGATTAATTCCCTGCTAACGTTGTTCTATAATTGTGCCATCATTGCCATATATCACTTTTCCTATATTCATTTCTAGTTGGTAAAGTAATAACAACCACATTCTGGGCTTCCTAAGACACGCAAAGTACAAATAAACAAGAACTCAAAAGCCGGACTTTGGTCATGAATTCCAGAGGAGAAAGGGCATGAGATGTTCTTAGTATGCTTCTTCTTAAACAAGTTTGATGAATCTTACTGAAAAGATACTCCTAATAAGTAGAAAACGCTGCTTGGGATAATTACCAACAAAGCTTTATGTATGCATTTGTGTGTAAACAGATAGATAGATGGATGGATAAATCAACTAAAAATGAAATGTGTAAACCTTAAATATTTAGATGTTTATAACATGTTACAACTAAGGAAAATACTCATGAATGCTAATGAATGAAAATTACATGCATTTACTCAAAATTGAGACCATAAAATGAATATATTAAGCAGAACATAGGATGGCACATCCCGCATCATAGACTAATATTCCAGTATTATTTTAAAATCTTAGTTTTGGGGGAAAGTCCAGCAAAATATGTAACACCCTTCAAATATGGCTCAGTCCAGTGTACATTCTATCTGCACATTAACATTTATTAATTATTAACTATGTACTAGGTACTCTAACTTCTATGTATATGTGTATTATATATATATACACGTATATATACATATACTATTTATATAGCCTTTCCTTTCAATCTTCCTGGTACAAGAGATATGTGTATATCACACTCTTTCAACAGAGAAGAAAATGGAGATTTGGGAGACTCAGTAACCGGCTCATAGTCATATGGCTAGTAAGTGCCGGAGCTTGGATTTGAGCCCTTGCTGCTCATTTCCAGAGTCTAAACTGCTTGCACCAGAGTCTAAACTGCTTGCCTTTATGCCTGCTCCATAAACCTCTACTCACAGAAACCTATAACTCTCCACCACCTGGTGGTATCCCTGGCAGCTATGTAGCTAGTGTTGCTTAGGCCAAATTCAAGCTCATGACTCACATCTTTATTTTCCCTACCTTTGTTAATATAATTAGGCATTTTTGTTGAAAGTTGTTTTTTGTTTTTTGTTTTTTTAAGGCAGCTGGGAGTGAGTCTTTCCCTTTCATCCAAACTCTTCAACCAATATTCATCATCCTGGGTATCCTTCGATCATTGGTTTCTTTACTACACGTGTGCATGGATCATGAAGGATGCCATGCAAAGTTGAGTGAAAAACCAATTAGCACAACACAGCTTGAAATGCCAGGACATGGGTCACAGGACCATAGAAAGGCTTATCCAAGTTACACCCATCTGTAGAATGGAATTTTTGAAGGAGTTGACGAGTTGGGTTTTGAAGAATGATAGGAATTCACTGGGTAAAGAAGGGCTTGGGGATGGGAGTGGAGAGCAGGCATTGTGGACAGAAGGCATGACTTGCATGAATCTTAAAGTAGCAAGATGAATTATGCAAGTTATAAACAGTTCAGAGCAAATGGCAGCACTGGCCTGGGGGCCCGGATGTGTCTACCTGCAGGAATGAATGAGCCAAAGCCGGAGCATGGTGCCCAGAAGTCCACTCTGGGGCCCAGCTGCCCTCAGTCTCTCTGTGTTATGAGTGTGTTATATGTGGATGTTTATTCTTCGTGTTTTGTGAATACACCCTGAGCATGTGTGTGTGTGTGTGTGCGTGCGTGTATGCCGTACCCACTGAAAAACTCCCCTCACGCGCGCAACATCCTACACACCTGTCCTGCATCCTTCCCTTTGTGAGGAAGACCCTGGGAAACCCCCTTCACGCTCCTCCACACACTTCACTATCACTGAATTCCCCACTCTCCCTCCTTAAGGGAAGCAAACAGGTTGAATGAACTACGACTATTACCAAAATAATGTGTGACAGCAACTGTGGGTCACTTTCTGGGCACTACACACAGAGCAGTGAAAAAGATGTCTCCAATGCCCTTTTCAATAGCCCTCTGATCAGAAATCCTTTGCTTTCTTAATTTCAAATTTCTACCAAAGAATAGAGATAAACAGGCTCCTGAATGAACCCAATGAAACCAAGACTTGGGATTGGAAGAACCCAGTCTCTTAGCTCCAACAGTCTTGAACCCGCTCCAGAGACCTGGCTGTGTACTTTGTGTTCACTTCCATGGACAATCCAGCCACCCTAGCCCTGTGGGCAGACTCCACAGACCCCTGAGGAAACTCACCCTGAGCAGAGCACTGTGAAGTCTACGTGTGGTCTGCATAGGGAGTGATCTGAATACAGCACACTAATATCACATCTCTCTGCAGTTCCATCAAGATGCAGTCTGGTGCAAAGAGAAGAGGCATCCTTGATGCAAATCCCGAGGCCACCCTGAGTTCTGTCCTTCTTATATACCCAGCCTTTTATAACTGAAGATTTCCATGGGGACAGGGAATCCCAGGACACAGCTACCTGCTTCAGTGATTAAAAACATGCCACAAAGTACAGGGATGGGCAAGAAATCAAAAATCTCAGTAGGCTGCATATGCCTGTGTACATTCTTCTGGATGGGAGTTTACACCTTTTATGAAAATCCCAGAGGATTTGGTGCCCTCTAAAAGGTTAAGAACCCCTGATTAAAATACATCTTTAGAGATGGGGGAAAAAAATTGCTTCAGAAGAAAAAAGTGGATGTGCATATGTCATCTCTCCCGGATAAGTCTGAGGCTAATTGCTCATTCGGGTCTGAATCCCTTCCATCTGACACCACGGCTGCTTCCCGGTGTACCTGCAACTTTTGTGATTTTACTACCTATGCAAAGAAGTGCTTGCTGCCTCCAGAAAAAGACATGAGCTATTTATTGCCTCGCTTTACAGATGCTGCTGGAGATCACGTTTAACAATACAAATATCACAGAATTGACTTTGGGTGTTGCAAGCTGCCAAAATGTAGCTCAAACCAGAGCCTGATAACGTACTTTGCAAAACTCCCTGATAGTGATTTCATACCCATTCCAGGCTTAATTAGACCAGGCTGAAATAGAAACTGGCTTTTAGCAGTTGTACCTTTTTGTTAATATCTAAACAGGAATGTTTATCTCCCAGCTTCTGACTTGTTGTACAAGTAAATATAATTGCAGCATTTTATTACTGGAAAGAAATTTCAACATCTATTCCAGTCTGCAAAAAAATGCAGTAAGCAGTTCTATTCAGGATAAAGATATACCCCCCAAAATAAATGGAATATCATCTTACCATTGATCTTTCATTTGGTGGGGGGGACACACAGACTCACCTGCACACACCACTTCTAATCTTTGCTTTGTGCTGAGTTAGCTCTAGAAATATCTAAAACTTTGCCAGTTTGCATGGAGCTGTCCATTGACTGGGAGGGGTGGTGTAATGTCTAGCCTGTCTTGTGTGGCTGTAACAGAATAGCTGAGGCTGGGCATTTTATAAAGGAAAGAGCTTTATTTAGGCCACGGCTCTGCAGGGTGTTCAAGAAGCATGGCCCTGGCATCATCTACTTCTTGTGAGGACTTTAGGAAGCTTCCCTTCTTGGAGGAAGGCAAAGGTGGAGCAGGTGTCTTGCATAAAGAAAGAGGAAGCAAGAGAGAATGAAGAAGGTGGATCAGGCTTGGTGGTTCACATCTGTAATCCTACAGCTCTGGAAGCCCAAGAGTGGATCGCCTGAACTCAGGAGTGAAGAGATCAGTCTGAACAAGAGCAAGACTCTGTTTCTAATAAAAAATTAAAAAACTAGCCAGATGTTATGCTTAAGAGTTTGAGGTTGCTGTGAGTTATCATGATGCCACTGCACTCTAGCCCAGGGTAACTGAGTATGATTCTGTCTAAAAAAACAAAAAGAGTAAAGGAATCTCAAAGTTCTTTTCAACAGAATGGCCCCAAGCCATTCATGGGAGATTCTTCCCCATGACTCAAACACCCTCCTCCAGGACCCACCTCCAAACTGGGGATGAAATTTCAACACGAGACTTGGAGGGGACAAACACCCATACTATGTTATGCAGAAATGGCAGGTGTTAAGGCACCAGGCTACCTGAAAAATCCTGGCAGACTATTACCCTCTCCTTGCCTCAGTTTCCTCAACATTAAAATTAGATGGTAATAATTCCAGAGGGTTTTTACATGAGAATTAAAAGAGTTCATAAGTGGAGAGTCCTTAGACCAGCGCACACCACTCTACAGATGTTCACACTGGCATGTAGCGTTATTACCACAGAATGGGCATAGGAGTGGGACCCACATATCAGAGCTGTTCTGAGGTCAGGCCAGTCAGGGCCTGGGCAGCACTCAGAAGTACGTCTGCACACAGGCAAGTCTGCGGCACTGCTAGCTGGGACTAGTTCACATCCTGCAGGCAATGTTGTAAAGACAGTGCTCAAATGGCCTTATCGTATTCACCAACACTCAGCTATCCATTTGTTGGACTTACATACATTTTGGACCCTTATCTCCAGGGACAAATATTATGCAGGGTGAAGAGGCCAGAGATAGAAATTAGGACAAAGAAAAAGGAAACAGGGAAGGAAAAGGAAATCCATAGAAGTGGCACTTACTGAACTCGTCATGACTGACGAGCCAGGGGGCCATTTTTCTGCTCTCTCTGTTTTCTTCCTTCAGGGAAATTTCCACCCCTTTAGGCTACTTTAAACTGTGTCCAACCACTATAACCAAGCTTAATAGATAGGAGATGCTCTTTTTATTATTTTTGGCCAGTAGATGCTCTGGTTTAAACTAATTACCAGGAGGCCCAAAGGGCCTGTTTCCTCACTTTTATAAGAAACTAACACTTTTACTTTCTATTGGGAAGACATTTAAAGCATCTGAATTTGAGAAAGAAGAGCTTTGACTAGCTAGTACCTGTCCTCACCTGTAGCCATGTCAGAGTCTCAAAATAATAACAATATGATGCAAGTGTCACCGGGGGGCCCTTGTGTCTCAAGATCCAGGCAGAATTGCTCCTAGTCACAATTTCATCTAATGGAGCCCTAGGGAGCCCTAGTGTCCCTCACAAGACTGCTAGTGCCCAGGAGATTCTGCACTCACAATCTGACTTTCAATTATACACATGCAACCTTTGGTGAACATAGCAGTTCTTCAGTCCCTGGCCTGCACCTAGGGCTAGGCCCATCCTCTCCTTCCTCACTTACTCTAGAAAAACTGACATTTTTTCTCATCTCATTCAAGGAAATGTTTCTCCCTTATTGGAAGATTCAACTACAGCCGAAATCTACATTATGTCGATAGCTGCAACGATAGCTGACTAAAAATATTCCTGGTTCGTTACAATGATGAGAGAAATCATTCTTTAAGTTCTTCTAACCATGAGTTTTGGGCTCCGAGTGACACCATTCAGTAGGTGTTATTATGGCTGGACAAGGTGGCTCACATCTGTAATCCTAGCACTCTGGGAGGCCAAAGCAGGTAGATACCCTGAGCTCAGAAGTTCAAGACCAGCCTGAGCAAAAAAGAGGCCCCCATCTCTAATAAAAATAGAAAAGCCAACTGGACCCTGTAATGGGTGCCTGTAGTCCCAGCTACTTGGGAGGCTAAGACAAGAGGATTGCTCAAACCCAGGAGTTTGAGGTTGCTGTGAGCTAGGATGCCATAGGGCTCTACCCAGGGCAACACAGTAAGATTGCGTCTCAAAAAAAAAAAAAAATGTGTTATTACTATTATCATCCCCACCTACCTTCACACTAGTGATTCTTAACTGAGGGCAATTGTGCTCCCAACCATCCCCCAAGAGATATTTGTGGTTGCTACAAGATGGGTGTTTTCATGGGTAGAGGACATCCTACAATGCACAGGGTGGCCTCCCAGCTCCAAATGTAACACTTCCAAGGCTGAGAGACTTTGATCTACACCAATCACGAAGCTGTGCCTTAGGTTAGCTAACTCATTCAATGACACAACTATTCAAGGGCAGAGGTACAACTCTGGTAGTTCTAGTGACTTTCCAAATTCAGACTCTCATCTATGACACATGCATCTTACTTGTCTATCTCTAAGCATGGTTACCATCAGTCTAGCACCTGAAAACAACATGCATTTGTTATGCCACAATTTCTGTGGATCAGGAGTCTGTGCATAGCTTAGCAAGTTATCTGCTGAGGGTCTTTCGGGGATGTAATTCACGTGTCACCAGGGGCCATCCTCCCATCCAAGGCTGGGCTGGGGGCGATTACCTTCCAAGCTCATTCAGTTTGTTGTCAGAATTTATTTCCTTGCAACTCTAAGATCAGAGGCCACAGTTTCTTATTGACCATGAGGTGAAGGTTGCCCTCAGCTCCCAGAGGCTTTCCACAGTTCCTTGTCAACAAGACCACCTACTCCCCCAAAGCAAATAGGAGAGACACTCCAGCATGGAGAGCACTGCACATTCCCAACACATTTGCTGTACTCTTTTGGTTAGGAGCAAGTCACAGGTGCCCTCTACTCTAAGGAGATTGTACGCGCTCATGGATCCCAGGATGTGGGATGGGATCACCTTAACAGTCTGCCACACTACCACGGGTGTCACTACCTTGAAGGGTAGCCACTTCAAGGGCCTGTCCTCATGAATGTTTACTTATTCATGTTAAAGACATCAACAAATGTTTATAGAAGGCTTGTGATAGGCTCAGTGCTTGTGGCTCAAGTGGCTAAGGCGCCAGCTACATACACCTAAGGTGGCAGGTTCAAATCCAGCCCAGGCTTGCCAAACAACAATGACGGCTGCAACCAAAAAATAGCTGGGTGTTGTGGCAGGCACGTGTGGTCCCAGCTACTGGGGAGGCTGAGGCAGGAGACTCACTTGAGCCCAGGAGTTGGAGGTTGCTGTGAGCTGTGATGGGAACAGGGTCCTGTTCTCTCCAAGAGTTATCCTTATTCATCCTTTCATTCTATTTCTTTTTCCACCCAGGCTTTTACAGGACCCTGGTGCTGGCTTTCAGGCATAAAGAGAAAAATTGAGAACCCAAACATGACAATTATTTAATCTTCATATAAATTACTTGGATCCTTTGAGCGCAAGCAACAGAAACGAATTCTGGCAAAGCTAAACAAATAGGGAATAAAGAAAAAGATGTGTGATGGCTTAAATAGATGAAAAAACCAATCTGAAAAAGGGGAAAAACCAGAGAAATGCAGACACTTCAGGTAACGCAGCTCACTACAGTAAGTCAGTTCATCTGTTTTTACTCCTTGCTAATCTCTGCTTAAGATTCACATCCCAGCCGAGTGCAGTGGCTCACCACTGTAATCCTAGCACTCTGGGAGGCTGAAGCAGGAGGATCGCTTGAACTCATGAGATCAAGACCAGCTTGAGCAAGAATGAGACCCCATCTCTATTAAAAATTAAAAAAAAATTAGTGGGGCACGGTGGCAGGTGTCTGTAGTCCCAGCTACTCAGGAAGCTCAATTGAGCCCAGGAGCTTGAGGTTGCTGTGAACTATGACACCACCACACTCTACCTGGGATGATGGAGCAAGACTCTGTGTCCCCTCAACCAAAGAAAGGATTCACATCCCAGGGAAAGAAGTCCACTACAGCATAGCTTGAGCAGGAGGGGGCGGCACAATAATGGACATTCCCATGGAGACTAGAGATGTCATCAGCCAAGAGGAGGAGAAGAGGAAGACAGGTGCCAAAGAACTAGCTCTGCCTACTTGGGTTTCTGCCGTGTTCCTAGTCACGCGGCACTCTGTAAGTATCTAGGGATACAGGTCCCCACATTAGTGTTTATGGTCCTACCCTGAACAGACATCTTTAAGGGACAAAAGGCTTACCCCCAGGAAAACCAGAGAAATAAATCTTCAAAAGATATCAAACTCAATAAAACACTGGCTTGGGGCTACCAGATTTTCCACTTCAGCCCCAGACCTCACTATCTTGATCCCTGTTGACAGGGCTGGACACTGACCCTCAGTCATTTCTTCACCAAATATTTCAAAGCATTGTAAAAGATTCCAGGGATTCAAAATGCCCAAGACAAAAGTGATTCCTCACCCCACAAAGCTATGTTTTTGGCCAAAATAACAACAACAATAATAAAAGAGTGACAACAAATAAACAGAGACACAGTCATGGTACAAAAATTTCCAACTTGAGATACAGTCATTGTTAAAATTTCCAACTTGAGTATTTTAACAGCTTCATTGGGTTATTCATTGATCTACAAAGAGCATCACATATTTAAAGTGGACAATTTGATGAGTTTGGACATACACAGACAATGGTGTACCATCATCACCATCGAGGTGACCGACATATCTACCACCTCCCAAGATTTTCTTGTGTCCCTTTGTGGATATATTAAGAACACTAAACACAAGATCTACTGTTTTACCTTTTGAACACCACCACTTGTTAAGTATGGGCACCATGTGGCACAGCCCATCCCCCAGACCTCAGTCTTTGTAGCATAACTAAGACTTTAGACCCTCTGACACCTGATCTGGCATCTCCTATTTTGCTGCCTTTGCACTAACTCCTCTCACATCTCCAGCTCAACTCATTAAGAATCCTGGTTTGGGAACTCATGCCAGAGACTCAGGTCTGAGATTCTGTGTGGCTACTCAAAGACCATGTGATCTTGGGTCATTCAGTTTTCCCATTGGCAATGTAAGGTTGATAATAACCTGTATTTATAGAGAATTAAATGAGAAACAGAGCCTGATATTTTGTGAGTATTGAACACTCAATAAACGTTAGGAATTTCTCTGTTTTTTCTTTTACTGATGCTAACCTTCCACTTCTTCCCTGTGTTTGCTTTTGGCTTCCACATTCTCACACAGATGCAGAAAAGCACATGAAGGTATCTCCCACAAGTCACATAGGGTCCCCACTCAGAAGGGCCCTTGGCTTGGTTTAAAACTCTGCTGTCACCATCTTGAAATAAATTACCAAGATGTAGCTATGTTATAACAGTTGTAACATTGTGATTGGCCAGTAGGAGGCAGAGTTGTGGATAATGGAACATTCCAGGAGCTGAAGACTCCTGGCCAGCTCTGAGCAACACAGTGGTGGTACAGGGATAAGGTACACTTCAGATTTGGAAAAAAGGTCCCTTGGGTGGGGGAGGGAAGAAAGGATCTCAACTCTGTCTCAGGCGACTGTAAACATGTTGGATTAACAGCATAATTATGGCAAACCTCCCCCTTCACTTTGCTTAGAGAGATTACAGGTAATGTGCATTTTCATTTGTTTTATATTGTATTGGTTTTTTTTTCCAATTTAGATCTTGCTTTTTTTTATTATTATTAACACTACCTGATCACAACCTGTGGTAATTAACCTATCCCTTGGATCTGGGCTTAATTTTAATTAAACAATCCTCCATCTCTCAACAGGCTAAATGTTTGTTTCTTCTGCAATTCTTATCACAAGGCAATTTTGTAGCACTTTATAGATTTTTCTGAGAAATTGCTTTATCAATTTTTCCCTGCAGCCGTACACTGACTCTGACTTGTATTGCTAGCTGTTGCTTTAAATTAATTTTCTAATTTTTCCAGTCCTTTCTATTTAGCTAGTTAATCCCTATATTAAATTTCTTCACCTTCTGATTAACAATTAACAGTGGTTATGGCTGTTCTGTGAGTATAAAATTGGCCTTGCTGGATTCCACATTTATCTTGCCTTAATGATCAAATGTGTTTGGTGTTAGATTTTTTTTTCTAGACATCAGCTTTCTATATTCAACCTGGGATCTAAAACTCAAGCTGTGTTCCTTTAGCCTCTTACATCATCACCAGCAATAAAGATTTTACTGTCAGAACTTGGCTGACAAATTTGCAGGCTCTTTATTACCAGCGATGATGGACTGTAAGAAGCAGGAAAAACACAGCTTGACTTTCATTCCCAGCTTGAATTTGCAAGACTGGCATTTAGAAAAATTATGTTGTTACTCCATAAACCGAGAAAATGTGTGCGTGGAAATCAAAAAATTAAACCCAAACTTTTCCCCTATCTCCTTCAGAAGTGACTTTGATAAAGTCCTTGCTCAAAGTGGATTTCATCAGTCTGCGTCAACCAAGTTGAACGTATAGAGACAATGCACGTGAATTCCTCCGGCCAAGTCTACTTGGATAATTTCTAGTTAGAGGAATTTGAACGACTAAACTATGTTCCTCTTTGAGAAGAATTTCTACATACACAAAAAAATTGTGCATCAAGGAAAACCTAACTGGTGTCTGGGCCAGGGGATTCTCTATTATGTGGGAGCTATTTTACAGTTTTAATATGTTTATAGTCAGTAAAACAGATATTGCAAAAATTGAATCACAATCACCACCACCACAACAAACTATAGACAGTATCAGTGATCACATTAAAGCCCATAGAAGTTACCACTGAAAGCTGAGATCATCAGACAAAGCGAACGAGGAGAACCCATTCATGGCTTGATGGATTAATAAACAGTGGTATATGTACACCATGGAATACTATTCAGACATAAAATGGAAACTTACATCTTTTGTATTGACCTGGATGGAGTTGAAGAACATTGCCTTTAGTAAAGTATCTCAAGAATGGAAAAGCAAGGATCTAATGTACTCTATACTACACACCTACTTGAGATAAAAGCACAATTCAATTCAATGAGGGTGCGGGCAGAAGGGGAGGAAGGGGGTTCAGTAAGTTCCCACCTATCAGGTACAATGTAGGGTATAGGTCACATCTCTTGGGACAAATCAATTACAACTCAGACTTTACCCTTCAAACACACAACATAGCCTAATCATACATATCTTTATATTAATCCAAAATAAACCCCCCCAAAAGAAAGACAATACCTCCCTCAAAAAAGAAGCAGGAAGGACATTTGTATCAGAATGTTCATTGCAGCCCAATTCATAATTGCAGGTCATGGAAGTAGCCCAAGTGCCCATCGATCCACGAATGGATCAACAAACTGTGGTATATGTACACCATGGAATACTACGCAGCCATTAAGAAGGATGGAGACTTTACGTTCATGTTCACATGGATGGAGCTGGAGAATGTTCTTCTGAGCAAAGTATCACAAGAATGGAGGAAAAAGTATCCAATGTACACACCCCCGTTATGAAACTAATATATACCTTTTATATGAAAGCTATAACCAAATAGCCTAAGAATGTGGGGAGGGAGGAGGGAGAAGGGGGGGGAATGGGTGGAGGGAGGGGGATTGGAGGGACCATTTCTGAGGTTTGTCTTACAGGGGTACAAGTGAATGTCTCTAAGAGTAGAATGAGAACGTTTTAAAACAATAACTGAGAAAATGACATGAAGGCTGTGTTGATCAGTTTGATGGAAGTATTTCGGATTGCATGTGAAAACCCCACACTGTACCCCAGAAGGGCATTAATGTACATAGTTACCATTCAATAAAAAAAAATTAAAAATAGAAAAAAAAAGAAAGAAAAGAGGAAAATGATTTGCCTAAAGCAAGTCCAAGTTCTTCGCTTCTCATTCCATTTATGTCAGACATCTTCAAAGTCGAGAGAGGCATTTGGCATTCACAGTCCCCTCTGGTACCCTGTCCCATGACCTCGAATGATTTGGCCTTACCGGAAAGTTATATCACCTTTTCTCAAGGGTTCTTCTGTTCTTATACTCTCTCCCAACTATAAAAGATTTTCATGTGCCTTTAAAAATGGCATTGGAAATGAAGTCGGGAAATAAAAATCACTACCAGCGATAAAGCCTCCAATTTGAAAACTTGAGAAACTGGTCCGGTGAGAGAAGCACGGAGTCCCGATATGATTTCTAACCTGCTGACCTCTGCATTATCTCAGCCAAGTCACAGCGAGGGGCAGCACAGTACCTACTAGCAAAAAACCCATGTCCCAGTAACTGGGTTGGAATCTGGACTCCAGCACTTCCTAACTCTTGAGCCAAACCTAGCTTGCCCAAGTGCCATTCTCCTTGCCTGCCTGATGGGGACAGCTATAGTATCTACTTTGTAAAGATGTTGTGAGGAGTACGTGTTGCAGGCAGCCCCCTGCCCGGCACACTGACACACCAGATAAATGGTGTCTGGATTGGTCATGTGACCTGATCCACCTGTTTGCCCATCCTTCAGTCCTGGATGGTAGACTGCAGGCTTTAATAACCTCTTCCTTACGTCAAAAAATTGCTTATTACATTATACAAAATGTTTAATTTCATTCTTGTTCTCTCCTTTCTAGACAGGTGAGCAGATGAGTTAATGTAGCCATAAGGGGCGTTTTAAATAGGTGTTTTCTCCGACATTTTTCCATCACCCTTCCCATCAAGAGTAATTCTCTTCCTTAGGGATGTCATTCTTGGCCCAAAAATCTGTAACTGTACCCTTTTCTTTTCATTAGAAGGACATCCATACATTCATTTCGATAAATATTCTTCTTGTTGTTGTTGTTGTAGTAGTAGTTTTTGGCCGGGGCTGTGTTTGAACCCACCACCTCTGGTATATGGGGCCAGCGCCCTACTCCTTGAGCCACAGGCACCGCCCTAGATAGATACTCATTGGGGACCCACTCTTTGCCGGGCACCCTGCCCTACAAGGGGACAGCAGTAGGGACCAAGATAAGCTCTCATAGCCCTTAGATTCTAGAAGAGAGGGACAGAGTTAATAAAAATACTGATTTTATTTTTTTATGCGGAGCATAACTGGGCTTCCTATTTATTTTGTAATTCGGATGTTAACTCATCTTTTTTGTTCATTTTTAAATTCTAAGTCTAATTGATTATTCTCCACCCTGTACCCTACCCCAACTTTGCTGTCTTAATTCTCCCAGTTGCTCAGTAATGAATTAATATGGTTTCTCCATCAACAGAAAAGCAGTTACTGGCCTTTGACATGACGTGCTAAGAGAAGTCTCCACACCAAAGTTTGAATTCTGGCTGAATACCCCGATTTGCTAGGGAACATCTAAGAATTTAATTAGGCAACTAGAGTTTGAGAGTCCTCCCTTGGACAACTCATTTCCTACCCTAATTCCCAAGTTCCAGAGGACGCTGTCTTCTAAACATTACACAGAGCCCATTAGAGGATGACGGATTGCCCAACACAAAAGCATATTTTTTTTCTTTAAAACTTAATCTTAAAAAGTAAAATAAATTTTAAAAAAATAAAACTTCAGCACATTTTCCTCTCCCGGGTTTATCTTCTCTGCTTCCCCCATGCTGTTCAGCTAATTCCCTGCCAGGGAAGTATCGCTGTAACTAAGCCATCACACAAAGGCGTGCCAGAGACACTTGCGAACAAAAGTGTTTACTTCTCTCCACCACAGAGCCAGCAATTTTCAGATTTTTCTTAAGTGCGGCCCCCAGCGAACCCTCACTACCTGTTTTAGTAACTTCCCACAGAAGTTCGCATTTCGGTAGGTTCTGTGGCGTCGTTTTGTAATGATCTTTAGGAAGAGAGGGGAAGAAAAAAATCGCAGCAAATGTCAAACTCAGGATGTCTCCAAAAGGCCTTCGAGGCAGTGCCTATTCAGGGCCTGCACAATCCCGAAAGCACTTACTTCTCAGGAGATGCCTTTTAAGGTCAGAAGTATCATAAAATCACTTAGGACATCTTGTTCTGTTCACGTTCCTTTTCATTTTCCCACCCTTGTGGCAGGTGCTCAAACTTCTTTAGGAAGGCAGTTTTTGATGTTCACCTGGAAGAAATTTTCTTGACAAAGGATCTGAAACTTAATATTTACGATCTCCAGGACGTAAGATACAACAGTGACGCTCCCAATCCCACCACTGCGTCCTCCTTTTGTTTTAAAGTGAGCGGTGTCTGCCTGTGTCGGGATGGTTTGGGTGAGTGAATGGGTGTGATGTTCTCGACACTTCAGTCAACGTCATTAATGGGGCAAACACTCTAATCTCAAGGGTGCTTCTGAGGGTGGTAACTGCAGACACCATTGAGTTTTGGCTAAGTCTCTTTGGGGCTTTGTAGAGAAAGCAGGGAGAAAGGACTGGCCATCTGTTTCTTCTTCACCCTGGAAAAATTATCATGTATTTGCTTCTATGTGTTAAATATCTCTCGGGGCAGGGGGACTTCTAGACAGAGTGACTTCTAAAAGAGAAAAAGAAATACATGTTAAAACAACCAGAACGGGCTCGGCGCCTGTGGCTCAAGCGGCTAAGGTGCCAGCCACATACACCTAAGGTGGCGGGTTCGAATCCCCAGCCTGGGCCCACCAAACAACAATGATGGCTGCAACCAAAAAATAGCCGGGCGTTGTGGCAGGTGCCTGTAGTCCCAGTTACTTGGGAGGCTGAGGCAGGAGACTCTCTTGAGCCCAGGAGTTGGAGGTTGCTATGAGCTGTGATGCCATGGCACTCTACCCAGGGGGACAGCTTGAGTCTCCGTCTCAAAAAAGAAAAAAAACAACCAGAACGAACACACACCTATGGTTCATCTTATAAGGGTACATGTGAATCTTTCTATATGTAGAATATAAATGTCTTAACACAGTAACTAAGAAAATGACATGAAGGCTATGTTAACCAGTTTGATGAAAATATTTCAAATTATATATAAAAACAGCACACTGTACCCATGACAGTATTAATGTACACAGCTATGATTTAATTTAAAAAAGAAAGAAATCAACAAAGTTGAAGTTCAAATTCTGCCTTTATTTATTTTTTTTTTGAGACAGATCCTCAAGCTGTCACCCTGGGTAGAGTGCTGTGGCATAACAGCTCACAGCAATCTCAAACTCCTAGGCTTAAGTGATTCTCTTGCCTCAGCCTACCAAGTAGCTGGGACTACAGGCGCCCACCACAGCACCTGGCTTTTTTTTTTTTTTGCAATTTTTGGCCAGGGCTGGGTTTGAACCCACCACCTCCGGCATATGGGGCTGGCGCCCTACTCCTTTGAGCCACAGGCGCCACCCTTTATTTATTTATTTATTTTTTGAGACAGAGTCTCACTATGTCACCACCTACTGTGGCATCCCAGCTTACAGCAACCTCAAACTCTTGGACTTAAATGATTCTCTTGCCTCAGCCTCCCGAGTAGCTGGGACTACAGGCTCCTGCCACAACGCCTGGCTATTTGTTGTTGTTGTTGTTGTAATTGTCATTGTTGTTTGGCAGCCCCAGTGCATGTGGCCAGTGCCCTAACCACTGACTTACAGGCCTTGAGCCTGCCCGGCTATTTTTGTTGTTGTTGCAGTTGTCATTGTCATTTTAGCTGGCCCAGGATGGGTTCGAACCTGCCAGCTTCGGTGTATGTGGTCGGCATCCTACCCACAGAGCTATGGGTGCCGCCGAAATTCTGCCTTTTTCAACGACAGTATGACCTCAGGCTGTCTACTTATCCTCTCTGAGTCTTATTTTCCTCAACTGCAAAATGAAGATTTAAAAACATACCTATCTATCCTATTAGATTGCCAGAAAAATTTGAAAAATTGCTAATAGCAGTCTTAGGAGGCATCGATTCCTTAAATGTTAGGCTCTGCCCTTCCCCCTAGTCACACCAAGCCTCAATTGAATATTCATGCGCGCAGAACACCTCGACCAATGCCGCGGAAGCAAGATGGTACGAGAAGGAGCCTGCAAAGAACAGCAGACCCGAGTTTGCAAAAAGCGACATTTCTGTTCCGTAGGTTCCCCTCTTCTCCCTGTATTGTTACTCAGTTGCTTGGCAACATTAGCCCAGTCATCCCTAAAAGCACAGTGCCAGCTTCAATCCCCAACTTTCAGGTTTTTAAAAAAGGAACCTTCTATTAGGAGAAAATTCACCTCTGTGGCAGTGCCATTTGACGGAAGAAAAGTATATGTTTGAAAAGGCGCCCCAGCCAACGTGACTATGCCTCCCATTTAGCGCTCAGAGATGAGAACATCATAATATTTAAATCAGTTTTGAGAACTTTCCTTGAAAAGGAAAAGGGGGTGGAAACCCACTAGTTGAATACCCAGGGAGGCCACGGGAGTTCAGTTACCATAGAGATGTAGAGCTGGCGAGTGGTACCGGGGAGCAGATTGGTGCCGGGTAATTCTTCCTCGTTTGTGATTTATGTAAGTTGGCTCGGTCTCCGTACCAGTCCAGATTTTCCTGCTTACCTGCCATTCTGTGTGATGTGAGAGAGGCGTGAGGATGCCAGGTTTCAGCCTTTTCTTCAATTTGTAAACATTTTCGGGGGCCCCACTAACATCTCGTGGGGCCTTCCCAACCCTCGGGTTTGTGCCCCCTGTTGGCAAAGGGTTGGAGGAAATTGTGTGGGAATTGCCAGGAGCAAAGCACTCTGCAAAATTCTCTCTGATAAACATCCAGAAATAGTTTTGAGGCCCATCTTGGTCTTATAAGTCCTGGTTTCACAGAATCTTATTAATGATTAATTTTTATTCTCTGGTAAATGCAAAAAAAAAAATGCGATGGGCTGATTTCTGTCTTACCCCATTGTCTTGTGGCAAATGGGATCCTTAAAAATAAATATTCTGTTGTCTAACCCATTACGTAGTTGTGGTTCCAACATGGAGAGAATGTGGGGCTGGAAAGTGGGTGTGAATCGTGTTTCTCAAACTCTCGTCACACCTCCCCGGGATTAGGCCACTGGAAAATGTCAGTTTTGCTGACAATTAAATAGAGTCCGTTTCATAGTCTCAAGAAAGGAATGAGGTGATGAATACTTTATAGTATCCGACACCTTCTTTTCATCTCAGGGAGCCGTGGTCGAAGAAAGGCAAGCCTCGGAGATGGGCTTCGCTCGATGTCAACTGATAAATACTCATTTCCATAAAATTTAAATGAACCCAGTAAAATCTACCTCTTGCTGTGCTGGAGCCCATCTCATTACTCAAAATAGCAGCAATGTAATCACAGAGACCACACCCTCCAAGCCGAGGTGGCTGTTAGCCAAGTCACGGTTAATTTCCGCGCTCGTCCACCCAAGTGGTGCAGATAAGTAGCTAGACCTCCTCGAGTTCTTTCCGCTCTAGGCCATAGCCCCGTCCAGCCACATACACCTTATAAAATAATAATTTTCAGTTGCCGAGCTGCATTTTAATTAGCCAAAAGGCATAGCAGCGGGTTCTTTTCCTTGCAGTACACACAGGCAAGAGTCCAAATACTTAAATCCTTAAAAACTGCATGTGTGGTTATCAAAATTTCAGAAGTTTAGACATCCACCCAGAGATGGACTCACCCAGAGATGGACTCACCCAGCCGAGCTTTACATCTTTGCCTTTTAAATGATCTTTAAGCAATCATGATGTCAATCTTGGTGAGATTTAATTGCTTAATGAGAGAGCCTGTTTTTTAGGAAGGCAAATATTTCCTTTGAAACCCATCTTTTCATCTTAAAAAGGCTTCATTGAAATGTAGGCAAAATTGGGATACGTCATGTTTTCCTCATTGCCAGGAAAACTGGAAGGTGTTTGAACAAATACTGAGATAAACTACATTTTCCTACGAAGATCGAACCGTATCTCAGACAGCTGTTGTAGAGTTTTCAAGCAATTGAAGTGTTTTCACTCAGTCGAGGTAGGCGCAAACGTCAGCGCCCTCTTGAAATGTCTGTGAGTTCCTGGAAACTTTACTTTCCTTAGTCACTTCTGCACTCTGTAGTGGCGGCCTACAATTTAAATGCTAAAGTCAGACTACCTAGATCGACCTATCCAGTGACCTTGGACGAGATAAGTTCATGTTTCCCATCTAGGAAATGCAAGGAAGTAAAAGGTCTGCTTTATAGGGTTACTGGGTGGATGAAGGACTTAAAACTTTTAAGCACTTTGAACAGGGCTTCCCATGTGTAGATACTTGGTGCACGTTTGCTGGGAGCATTTTCTGCTTCTGCTGTATTCCTTTCTCCATTCCTTCATCCCTTCCCTAAAGTTAACCCAAGGTGGGCACAGCCCTTTCACCTTAATTACTGGTCACCCGGAACTCCCACACATTATAACTAGAACAACAGAGTCTTGCAGTAAACTTAGATACAAGGGTAGGGGTGATTAGAGCAGACCCCTTAGTGCTCAGTTTCAGAGTTCCCGGGACTTACCCTACGTAGATGGCATTGACCCATGACATTGGACTGCTGTGCTGTACGGTGTCACGCTGTATCGCACGTCGTACTGTGGCGTCATTGTAAAGTCCCTCTGTGCCCAGCCCATGGGGTTGTAGGTTTCCCTTCCTCATTACCTCACCCCCTCTCCAGGGAAAAGCAAAACAAAACAAAAACTTCTCTCTTGAAATCCCCTGCCCCAAATCTACGTTGAGCCCTCAACTTATTTCACATAGCAAAGACCAAGGAATGAACTTTTTAAAATGCTAAAAACACCTCCTGGATCCTACTGTTCGCTCGATCTTAACTAGAAGCGATCTGGATCTCCTTCTTTTCTGCCCCCATCCATCTGGATAAGAAAAAAGGAGGGGATGGAGCTTCAGGAATCTGCTCCAGCCCGGGAGAAGGCCACAGTCTGCTCTGGTTTTAGATAACCAAGGATGTTCATTCTTTCTGTCTTTCTTTCCCTTCATTTATTTTATTCTTTCTCTTCCCTTTTCTTTCTCTCTTTCCTTCTCTCTCTCTCTCCCCCTCCCTCTTCCTCTCACTGTCTCTGTCCCCCCTCTCTTTCTCGCTCTCTTTCCTGGCCCATGGTCATTCAGCTTGGTGGGCAGAATAGCGCACCCCACACTGGGACACCAAGCTGTCCCAGACAAAAGAATGACTAGACCCCTGAGAAACACTCCAGGTGATGACAAGTTCTCTTCATTCCGTGTTCCCGTAAGTGTGGTTCTGATTTTAAGTTGGCCACGAGGGGAGGCCTTGAAGATCTCACCTTGAACGTGTTTATTTTCAGGATCTGTCTCCTCACGGGGCATCACAGACGTACAATATAAAAATGTGTTTGGCTGCAAGTGTAACAACAGAGAACCCAGCCCGGATGGGTCTCGTGAGTTGATTTTTCTCACCTAATAAGAGGCAGCTGCTCGACCATCTTGGGTTCTCTGGGGTTCTCCTGGGCCCCCCTCTCCTGCTTGCACTGTGCTCAGAACACTATCCTTTTTCTGTGACCCTCGCAACCGTGTGTGAGGTGACAAGCCTGGGAAGGCAAACTCCCAACCTCACCAGCTCCTCTTGCCCCAAAGCAAACACTCTCTTGGACCACCCTTCCTCTTGGCAGAATTCCACTAGCGTCGTACTCGCCAAAATTGGCCACAACTAGATGAAAGATGAGGCTGAGAAAATGAGTATTTGCTCCCCCAGCCCCTCTGGTAGAGCACAGAGGTGGCATGGGGGGGAGGGTGACGGCTCCAGAATCAGCCACTCAGGAGGACCACCCATCCGGGAGGAAGGAGGATTTGAGGCACGTAGATTTGAGGTGGTTGGGATTTTGCTGCCGAATCTCTCTGCTTATCAGCCACACAATGCCAGGAGTCTGCATGACACCTTGGGGAGGAAAGAAAAAAAAAAATCAGTTAAATATTTAGATGATTTGCCGACATGGGAACTTGCTGTTGGCAGCAAAGATTTATTAAGCAGGCTACAAAACAAGTTGTCATTAAACAGTTTGAAAGCGTGCCCTCGTAATTAAGAAAAGAGAACGTTTCTAATTTGGGTAATGAAATCTGTGGCTCAGATGAGCATTTATTTTATTAATATTTATCGTGTGCCTACTGTGTGCCAGGTACCCCATGGACTTAATTCCATGAAACAAAAATGCCCCCCTAAAGCCAAATCTCGAGTTGTCATTTATCAGACGCTGACACTCTACCGAGCAACATGCTAAGAATTTTATATAATGACAATTCGGCCTCGTAGTAACTCCGAGGAGGAGGCATCGTCGCCCTCAACTTGTACAGAAAGCCAGTGACCAGTTGGCTTTGCCCGGGACTGAGGGGGCTCCCAGGTCACAGGGCTCTGAGTGCTAAACCAGAGAAGCCCCCGGCCAGACTACCAGGGGATAAGCCAAGGGAGTCTGAGTGTGACCTGTCCGGGGGTAACATAGGGTGCAGAGTTCCTGGAACTAAAACAGATGCTATCTGTGGCCATGACACACGTGTGGATCCCCAGCTCTCCCCTCCCAGATTCTTTCATCCCTCCTTCTGCTTCTCCTTTCAGGCCCCAACACAAAAAGGCTGACCCCTTTCTCTCCCTTTTGAGCCATGGAAGTACCCATCCCCCTGCAGCCAGGCCTGGTGGTCATTTTAGGGACCGACACCACTGAGTAATGGCAGCTCTAAGCAGCTCTAACTCAACCCTTTGGCACAGAGGGCTGCGCGCTCCCCCTCCTCGGCCCGTCTCCAGGCCATTTGTCCTTAGCTGCCTGCACACTGCGTCTCAGCCCTGGATACACATTAGTGCTACCTGGGGAACTTTTACAACATACCAAAGCCAGCGCCCTTTACAGCAGAATCTCTAAGACTGGGCCTGGACGTGGGAATTTGTTTTTCCTTTTTTAAAAATTGAGGTCCTCTTATCTTACCTGCATAAATATTCCATGTCACGTCAGTGGATTTTACATATGTTCACACCCACGTAACCACCCCTCAGATCAAAATATAGACCATTTCCAACCCCTTGGGAGATTCCCTTATGGGTCCGGATAGCACTTTAACCCCCCATAGGTGATTCTAATGCACAGATTGGAGCTACCGGTTTGGGGCCCAAACCCTCCAAGGCCAGAGAAGATCCAACTTTCTGAAGGTGGCTGTGGCTACAAGGCCCCCTCTCCCTGGCCAGAGAAGGGAGAAGAACATTATCCTCCATACTGTGCCCCGCTAAATTTATTGGCACAGAGTCTTCTCCCACAACATGGCAAGCATCTTGAAGGCAGAAATTGCCTCTTGCCAAGTGCCTAGCAGAGATCCTTTGCACGGTAAAGGTAAATATTTATTAAAGGGGGGGGGAGAATAAATAGACGTGTGTATCAGGGAGTCTTACTGAGTCTCCCTTTGAGTGGCTCAGGTTTTCCTGGGAAGGCGGACAGAGAGCAGCCTTCGCTCCTTTTTATAGTTTCTGCCTTTTTCCTTTGACCCAAGAAGGGCGAGTTCAGGAAAATGTTGATTCTGGGTCTTGTTCTGTCACAGAGTCCACACTCGGCCTGTGCATAGGTGACACCAATGACTTGTAGTGTAATCCTGCCGTGTTGAAGGCTGATGTCAGCTGCTAAATGGGGAAAAGCAGGGCGTCTCGGTGGTGATGTGTGTGGACGGACACGTGCAGCCGAAAATAAGCCGAGGGCTCGGGGAAATTGATGTCGCGCGAGCAAAAGGCCACCAACGTTTAGGAATGATCCATGTCGATCCATGTACACGGAGCTGCCCTGGGTCACTGGGGGAGACATTTTATTATTTTATTTTTTTAATGTATAGGACTTACACATTTGAAAAAAATATATGTATTTTGCCTGGAGGGCAGCTAAAAAGACTATGGTGTCCACACCCCAGATCACGTATACATTTTTCTGCCCACATATTTTATTCATCATGTCTGTTTTACTCTCCTTTATTCTGCCAGGTTGGTGTTGGGCATTAGTTTCTCTTAGAAAACAACCCATTATCAGACCATGGCTGCCACGTGACTCTGGTTAACGTCAAGGGCATTGTCAGGCAAGGTTAAACAGCAGCGCCACGGCTGAGCAGCTGGGAGGGGGTCCGGGTTTGGGACTGAGGTTTTTCAGGTTGTTCCCGGAGCCCTGAGTCAGGGCAGGAGGTGGGAGGAGGGGTGTGGCTTTAACAAAGACAGCCCAGAAGACCGTTCATAACCTCCTCGCAAAGGGAGGAGCATGGTTCCACTCCCGGACCGCTGGCAAGCTGGGACAGAGCGTTTGCATCACACCGTCCCAGGACACGCCTAACAGAGCGAAATACTAATTATTGGCTTTTCAGGAATTCTCAGGATAGCCCAAGAGGTCTTGGGAAATTACAGGTCTGATTCAAGGGCTCAAAACCTTGTATTTACTCAAAGAAGGACCTCTCAACGCTACTGGCCCCATATTTCTATTGAAATTGGGTTCTGGGCTACAGAAGCAAGCCCTCGGGGAGATGAGCTCTGCCTCCAGTCCACCCCCCACCCCGCTCCCGTTCTATACACAAAGCCCTTCATTGAGAACAAATAGAAGAAAGAATGTAGCAAAGAGGAAAAGAAGGAAAGAGAAGGGGAAAAGAAAGAAAGAAAGAAAGGAGAGGGGAAGGAAGGAAAGAAAGAAAGAAGGAAAGAAAGGGGAACGTCATTGCGTGTCAGGCCAGTGTTAAGGAGACTAGACCCCCACCATGTGGGGTTCCCCCACCTGACCATGTATTTCATCAAAGCCAGCAAAGGAGAGAGTCTCCTGCAGGGTGTAAGTCACAATCCTGCGTGTCATTATCATGGGAGTGACATCCCATTACCCCGCCACATTCTGTTAGCTAAAAGCAAGTTACAGGTCCCCCTCACACTCAGGGGAAGGGGATCACTCCGGGACGTGAACCCCAGGAGGGAGGATCATAGGGACCATCATTAGAGTCTCTCTGCCACGTGTGCAAAATTGATTTTTACTGAAAGTGAGGATCCCACTCAGAGATACCTGGCTGGGGTGGGATGCTGTGCTGAGATGATCACCTGGGATGCTGTCGGGCAAGATACACTTTCAACACCCTGAAAGAGAGAGTTACAGCACAGAGCAGAATTGCATCTCACAAGGAATAAACTTCTAAAAGCAGCTCATAAGAAGAAAATTGCCCATAGTCAAAATTACCATTAAAAATCCCTTACGCCATCCATAAAGCACAGCGTACTTGTTCTGTACGTTACTTCATCGTGCATTGCCTGGAACTGTACTTCTTACACAGCTGAAGTTTAAAAATCATTCAGCCCAATTGAAGAAGAGTCTATACTCAGAATCTGAGCATTCGAAACATCCAGCAAATTCCTAGCAGTGAACGAATGTGGATATGAGTATTAAAGTGTTCCTTCCAGCTCCAGGAATGACTTAACTCTCTTTTAAAAGTATGCTTCAGAAACCTGGGAGTGTTTTTCCACCATGGGTTAGGCTGTGAGGACATTCATGGTTTATCCCATAGAAAATTGAAAGTGGGTGGTTCAGAGTTAGCCAAGCTACTGGCCAGCGTTTTCAACCTCTTTTATCCCATAGCTCACTTGAACCTATAGTTAAACTTCCCCGGCACACTTAAATTATGTTGATCTTTTAAAAAAAGGAGTCAAAAAAAAAGAAAAGAATGTACTTACTTAGCTTTGAACTTCTTCCAAAATATTTAGGGTGGTGCCTGTGGTTCAGTGAGTAGGGCGCCAGCCCCATATACTGAGAAAGGCGGGTTTGAACCTGGTCCCAGCCGAACTGTAACAAGAAAAAAATAACTGGGTATTGTGGCAGGCACCTGTAGGCCTAGCTACTCAGGAAGCTAAGGCAAGAGAATCACCTAAGCCCAAGAGTTGGAGGTTGCTGTGAGTTGTGATGCCACGGCACTCAACTGAGGGTGACAAAGTGAGACTCTGTCTCTAAAAATAATAATAATAATAATTTAATTAATGATCTCTAAAAGTTTTGACAGTACACCTAAGATCCTCTCATGGCACACCAGTTGAAAAATCACTGCCTAGAAACATAATAGGTTTGCTTTGTTGGTGAGAGTCAAATGAGATCATATACTGAGATAATACACCCGCAACAAATCAGGCCTCAGCCTGCCACACAGAAGGCACTCGATGAATTTCCGAGACTTTGAATGTGTGTTTGATCAGATACTCAGATACACGCAGCCTGCCTTGAAGAGCTGCAGGGACGGAGTTGGCTCTACACGCCTGTCTTGTCCCCAATGGCACTTCCTCGTGGAGGCTCTCAGCTGCTCCCATCCTCCCGGCACTGGCCCCATGCTTATGGGATGAAGCTTCAATAGTCAATGCCCTATATGAGTGAGCCGACAAGACCTCTTCCCTGTAATGATGCAACTCCTCTCCCACAACCAGCTATAGTAAGGAAAGGAAGTATGTTCTGGAGGAATGCAATAAATCTCACATGAGCACATAGAGATCAGGGTCAGGGCAGTTGGCCTTCCTACTTGGCAGTGCGGTGTGATCACCCTGAATAATTTTACAAATACGAGGTGAGAAGGGTGCACGGTCATGGGGGCTGCCTCGTATGTAGTTCCTAACTTGCTCAGTTAGGGTTAAACCTCATACCTTTCTTTTGATGACACGTCACATGCACCAAAGGGCCAGAAAACCCTGGATGGCAGTGATTGCTCCCTTATCCTTCCTGTCCAATTCAAAAGCGACAGGCAGGTAATGTCAGTGAGATGAGCAGATGGAAGACCATGCAGGGACATGGAGCCAATGAAGTGACCGGCAACCACTCTCCCTCGAAAGAAACCCAAACTTGGATGCTTCTCCAAGTGCAGCGAGGATGAAACATCCCCGGCTTGCAGCTGGGTCCCAGCTTGCGGTTGTTCCAAGTTCTTAAGGGCCTGCAGGTGGCAAGGTCTGTTTACATTATCTCCAAAACCCTAGATTTTAAAAAAGAAAAATATTGTTGCCCTTTGTGAAAACAAGATAGAGGATTGGATGTTGCTCTGACCACCCTGAATCATTACAGAGGTGGGGGCTAGACCGCATTCATTCTTGAACCTGTGGCCATATGCCTCTGGACGAGGTCAGGAGGAGATCAGATTTTTTTTTTCCATCATCTCTCCGTGAAGGACTGTCTCTCAGCAACTCTCACTACCGTTATCCCATCTGGTTGTAAGTGAAATACAGATTTGGAATATCATTTTTATCTGCACATATTTAAAATGCAATGTCCAAATATTATGCTGTTTGAAAAGAGACACCTGTCCAAAAAATTCCCAGGAAGGTTTTAGAGAGTGCACTTAAGCTCATATTTAGACACAAGTAAAGCTCATTTTTCATTTAGTAGAAACCTTCAGCCTAACCGAGACTCGGAGCACATGTGGAACATTTTACAAATGCAGCAATGCCTCATTTCTTTGACGTGGACTGTTCCATGTAAATGCATTTTCCACATAACTGAAGCTTATCCCTGCGCACATCAAATCATACATTTATTTTAGCCACTTTGCATGGGAATATTTCTGAGAGTGCATTACACACTTCCCTACCTCCTTAAATAGAATATGAGAAACATAATTTAATCTTTGCTATCTGACTCAGGGTCATCGCAATGAATATCAAGTGTCGGGCTGCTGTAGGCTGAAATAAATGGATGTCTTGGGGTCCCCACGGCACAAATGGAGCTGTTTGACTTCATTTGGCAGGAGAGGGGGGTTCATGTGCTTTGAGATCATGCCCACCAGGTTTCCACCTCATCCCTCAGTGCTCCTATCATTCCCAAAGTCCCTCTGCCCCCTACTTCTTTAAATTCGTCTCCTCTATAAAATAGAAGGGTAGAGTCAAAGGAGTGTCTTGCTTGGTTGACCAGAAATCCTGTGTTATTTTCCTGTTTTTAATATATTCTTATACTTTGTTAACCTGAACCAGCCACTTGGCCCCCCTCTTGGCTTTCGTTCCATCATCAAAAAGTGAGACAATTTAACATGGTATTCTCTAAAAGTCCAATAAATCTATTCTAATTTGGATAATTTTAGTCTTTGGCTTTGGGATAAACGAACTTGTTAAAATTGTGCTTATTCTAAGCTCTACATATCAGAGGGGGAAAAATCATGGTTGAGCAGGAATGGTGAATCCAGAGTGACCACTCCTATATCCGTGCGGGAGGCGGGCGTGTTGGTTGGCGTCCCCGTATTTGTTTATTGGTTGGGTTATAGTCTACGTGGTTCAAGCTGTCAGAGAAGGGACCGCTCAGTAACTGAAATGTCATCTTGTTTCAGTGATCTATTGCTGTGCAACCAATCAAGCCCAAACTAGGTTGGTTATTTCTCACGACACTGAGGGTCAGGAATTCAAGTAAGGTTCTAAGGCCTTTCTGTTTGACCGGTCATAACTTGGAGAGGCTCCCCTGGCTGCAGTCAGCTATAAATGGCTGGACTGGGAGGTCTCAGAAGTCTGGAGCCCTGGTGCTCTCACCTGATTTCTCTCTTTCCATGGGGTCTTATTCTATAGTCCAGTCCCAGCTCTTTTTCAGCAGGGCAGCTGGCTCCCCTTGCTAAGCCTTTTAAAGGGCATGCTAAGAAAGGGCGCAACATCACTTCTGCCCCGTTTTATTGGTTAAGACAAGTCACACACAATTCAAGGAAATTCAGAACAGAGGATCAGAGACTCTTCCTGATGGGTGAAATTGCACGTACGGGAGGAAGAGGAATTGACGGGGAGGGCCCAGCTTTGGGCCACACTCAACTACATCTTCACATTACACTTTAACGGTTTTCTTTCAATGTCCAAGGCATTAATGAATTTTGATGGGCCTAATCGTTCTCTTAGGAAGTGTAGGTTTGGTCAATAGCACTTTTCCTCAGGGAAAGGCATAAAAAGGAAACCCACACTTTTAATGGGATCCTTCTCTTGAAGCGAATTCCGAGTCTGTCTTTTCTCCTGTAAACATACAGCAGATATTCCACGTTTTGATTTGGCCTTTGATGAATCAGACTGAAATCGCGGGAAAGGAAACACTACCTTCTCTGAACTTCCTGCATGGGTCGTATTCGAAATTCCTTGAAAGCGTTTGCCCAACAAACCAAATGAAATAACCGCCGTACTCTACCTGTCCTCCTATCAGAGGAAAATAGGCTCCTTTCCCCTCTCGCCTTTGTGGATTTCCGTCCTTGCTTTCCCTGCTGTTCATTCATTCGTGTCTCTATGCACATTCTCTCAGCATAGTCTACGCGCAGGGACCTAAAACCTGCTGTGAGCAGGACAGTGTCACGCTACTCCGAGGAGCTGATGTTCTGGCGTGGAAAATGGATAATAAAAAACATAACCGATCGATGATAATTGCAAGGAATTCCTCCAATTGCAAGGAATGCTATGAAAGAACAGTGTAAGGGAGTAGGAACCTCCCTTGGTCTGAAAAACAGGTAGAGGCCTCCTAGAGGGAGTGATCTTTCTGACGAGCCCTGGAGGAGGGTGGGAGCCCAGAAGTGAGAGAACCGTGGAAAAGGGAGTTCAGGAGGAGGACGCTCCAAGCAGAGGGGGCACATACAGAGAGGCTTCGGCAGGACAACGGGAGACAGTGGGTTCTAGGAAATGAGAAAATCCCAGGCGTCTGGAATAACAGAGCTGTGGTGAACAGGCATGTGCTATGGAAACTAAAGCGGCCACTTAGGAATTGTGAACACCTGAGCGTCCTTCCACTTCCACCCTCTGAGCCTTGGAGTGAGGAAGATACAGGAAAATGGTGACTCTTTTCCTGTCCCCACCCACAGGGAGGCACAGATGACAACCTCACCCACCACCTGGCTAATCGTGGTGGTTGAGATTTTAAGTGTGTGGATCACATCTAGGTGCTGGGCGTCGCATTCCATGCTGGGAGTACAAAGATAAATGACAGGAGGGATGTAGTAAAGAAGAATTGAGAGAAAAGGGAGCCTCTGGCCTGCATGGCAGGCAGTGCCAGGAGGAGGTGGGGGCTGCCCTGAAATGCAGGCAGAGCAACAATGAAATAATCTGGGGGATTCAGTCCAGTTAAGATCCTTAGCAGCAGCTCAGAGCCTATGGTTCAAGTGACTAACATGCCAGCCACATACACCTAAGGTGGCGGGTTTGAATCCAGCCTGGGCCCGCCAAACAACAATGATGGCTACAACCAAAAAACAGCCGGGCATTGTGGCGGGTGCCTATGGTCCCAGCTACTTGGGAGGCTGAGGCAAGAGACTTGCTTAAGCCCAGGAGTTGGAGGTTGCTGTGAGCTGTGATGCTATGGCACTCTACCCAGGAGGACAGCTTGAGGCTCTGTCTCAGAAAAAAAAAAAAAGATCCTTAGCAGCCCTAAGGGCTAAAGGTCACTCAGCCCACCCTGCTATCCAAATGCATTTCAAATTAGTATTTTACGTTTAAAAATGACAAGCAAAGGACATACACTGACAAGAAAAGAAATTCTTTCTAGATTCATTGATAATGTAATTTTGGTTATGTCCATCTAAGTTCAGACACATTTGTTATTTATTTATTGACTTATTCGTGCATGGCTTTCCCTGTTCTCACTTCACCACCGAACTAAACATACATTTCACCCTGACTTTTGAGTAACTTACCAGGGACTGCGATGTAGGATATAGCAGAGAAAGCAGATTTATTCCACTGCAGGGTTAGGCTGGGGTGAGGAGACAAGGACATTTCATGCAGGAAGAACCTATCACTCCTTGTGTTTAAAAGTTACGCAGTAGTTAGGAAAGAGATTCCGATTGCTACTTTTTAATAGTCTTTCATATAACAGAAACTTAGGAGAGTTTACTAACCCCTCACCTAAACCATACAAATACAAGCAGTGCGTTCACACTGTCACACTGTCCTGGTCCCTGGCTCCGCTGCAACACTTAGCACATGGCTTCCATTCCATGGTCTAAAATGGCCACTCCCCTCCCACCATTACATCTGTATCTACTCTGCAGAAAAGAGGGAAGGAGATAAAGGGGAAGCATGCTTATCCTTGCTAAGGATGCTGCCCAGTTTGCTCACATCCCATTGGCCAGACCTACTCACATGGCTATGCCTCACTGCAGGGAATTCTGGGTACTGTAGTCTTTATCTGGGTGGCCATGACCAGAACCCACTAAAACTCAAGGGCTCATCTTCAAAGGGAAGAAGGGACAATGGAAAGCAACCAGTAGCTACTGCCGCAGACGGCAGAGAGGCAAGGCCAAGATGAGAGGCCTAAGACAAGAATTTTTGAGGAACTTATGAGAGTAGCCTATGAGGTTTAACGATGCCCATTTCTCAGATGGGGGACACAGAAACACAGAAAGGTTAATGCAGATAATATGGCACCCTGAGGGCAGGCAATGAAGAGGGGCATCGCCTGTGTAAGAATAACAAACCCCAAGATATCTTGTACTTTTCCTCACCACCACACATTGGTAACCCCAACAATGTCAGCTACCCAATGCTCCTCCCCACTGGACAGACACTGCCCCCCGCTTCCCTGCCCCATGCCACTGCCAAGCCCAAGCCAGCATTTGATCCCAGTTCCACCTGACCCCAAGGCTTACCCCTGATCATTCTCCATCACAGAGGTCAGCAACCTACAGGCAAAACCCTGCTCCCGGCCTGTTTTGGTTGGACCCATGACTCAAGAATGGTTTTACATTTGAAATGGTTGAAAATTATGAAAATAACCTAAAGAAAAGAGTAATAGCTCATGACACACGAAAATTGAAATCCAAATTTCTATATCCTTCAGTAAAGTTTCATTGGAAGCCAGCTACCCTGACCTGTTTACATCTGTTTACATATGGCTGCTTGTATGCTGGACTACAGAGTTGATCCAGAACCTATGTGCCCCACAGGGCCAAAGCTCTTTCCTTTCTACAGAAAAAGTTTGCCAACCCCTGCTCTTCAGGTTCATATGATCCTTTGCATCATATGAGAGTCAAGGAGAAATTGCTCCGGGTGAAAGTCCTAACAATTAATCGTTTCATTTATGTTTCTAAATAACACCCTGTTTCAACCTGCTGCCTGCAGTCACACCATTAAAGCTTTAGTGTTTGGGCTTAATGCTGGCTGCTAGGAGTGCTCTTCCAGAAGCAAAGGCCCCAGAGAGTGGTAGCTCATTATTTGGTTAATAACAGTGTAAGAAGGCAGTGTGGTGTTTAGCAAAAGGCAATGGTCCAAGGAAAAGGCCACCAGTATTCCCAAATGCAGCAACATCTAGTTTTCCAGTCCAATTTCCTGAATGAGAGAAGCTTGTGTGGCCCGGAGCGAGACAGTATAGAAAAGATTCCAGGCAGGCTCCATTCCCTGGGCTGGGGCAAGACTTATGTATCCTATTTGCTGGATCCCGAATATCAAAGATAAGGATTAAAATGGTCAAGTTCACACAGAGAATTGTTGATTGTGTTTTATACTTTTAAATAGGCGTAAGTCATAGAGAGCTCTGCAGTCAAAAATATTGACTGCATTGATCTCCGCCAACCACAGAAGCTGGGCCGGTGTGGGCTGCAGTGGAAAGTCTATGAAAGACTTAAAATAAAGACGTTATCTGATGGAAGACGTTTGCCTGCCTCCCCTCCCCCACCCCAGAAGCACGTTCAAGCTCCAAATGCGGAACGCCAGTCAGCACAAGGAAAAAGTCCTTTGCAGCTTCCCTCTCGCATCAACATGCAGGCCTGGCGTCCAGCAGCACGGTCCAGGGTAGCAGGAATACAAATTTCCTCAGCACGCAGGGATTTTACAAGGAGTGTGTCAGAGTGAATCGTATTACAAGGCCCGACGAGCAATGTGGGTTTTCTTACAGGGAGCAGACCCTATATCAGTCTAGAGGAAAAAAAAAGAGACAGACATTGCTGAGCCCTCTTTTTGCACAGGCAGCCCACGTACTGGAGCGAAATATTTACGCATCATTCCCTTCCTTGGCTAATCAGCCTTCTACTCTGCAAGGCGGAGCGCCTGCTCTGGGTCAGCCCCTCGGCTGAACGGTGCAGACCATGTCCCAGCCCTTGAAAAGTCCATCGGGGGAGATGGACATCAACTTGAAGGCCTCGTGGCAGCCAAGATTTTTTCATCTTGTTTGTCTTCCTAAGACCACAGGGCCAGGACATCATAGGGACTCAGCCATTATTAGTTAAATACACGAGTAGATGAACACACTGTCTAGAAGAGAAAATGAGCTGGGATCATAGAAAAATAAACAACTCAGCCAGGGAGGCTGGGAGACCTCTGGAGCAGTGGTTCTCAACCTTCCTAATTGCTGCGTTGTTACAAATGGAAAAAAGGGGTCACGACCCACAGGTTGACAACCACTGCTCTAGAGAAAAGGTGAGCGTGGAAGGGCCTTGAAGGCTGCATTGAAATTCAGAAGATAGAGAAAAGGGTATCTTAGAATGATCCTTCCGGCAGAGGTCATCAAAGGCTAACTCAGGCGTCCTCAAACTACAGCCTGCAGGCCACACGCTGCCCACCTAGGACATTTATCTGGCCCACCAGGTGTTTTTGCTGCTGCTGCCTGTCCTTCTTAGCAGTTGACTCATCCCAGGGCCCACAGTCCGGCCCTCCAACAGTCTGAGGGACGGTGAACTGGCCCCCTGTTTAAAAAGTTTGAGGACCCCTGGGCTAGGCCTCTGAAGACCCTCTGGAAACAGGCAATTTATAACCAAATGCACCCAAACCTTCTAGAATTCGACATGAGAACAGCTTCCCAAGATACTCCGAATGCCCCAGAGCTTCATTCTCTGCTGCTGTTTGCTTTATTGCTAAGCACCTGGTGATGAGGGCAGGTGTTTTGTCCTGTATCATGATCTGAGGACCATCCACCAAGGCCCTGTCTTGAGGGGTTGCCGAGTCTCACCTCTGAGGAGCAGCTGCCACGGGAGAATGTGGACCCAGTGATGCCCAACCTTAAATTGTGTCAAGGAAAAGCACAGGTTTG
>CAUYQV010029009.1:0-20395 GCA_963574575.1 Galagoides demidoff | reverse complement strand
CCTCAGCACTCACCCCTCCATCCTCAGCACTCACCCCTGCATCCTCAACACTCGCCCCTCCATCATCAGCAATTGCCCCTGTGTCCCTAGCACTCACCCCTGCATCCTCAGCACTCACCCCTGCATCCTCAACACTTGCCCCTGCACCCTTAGCACTCACTCCTGCATCCTCAGCACTCGTCCCTCCATCCTCGGCACTCATCCCTGTACACTCAGCAGTCACCCCTTCATTCTCAGTACTCATCCCTGTACACTCAGCAGTCACCCCTGCCTCCTCAGCACTCACCTCTGTGCACTCTCCCCTGTACCCTCAGCACTTGCCCCTGCACACTCAGCACTCACCCCTGCTCACTCACCCCTGTACCCTCAGCACTCGCCCCTGCACACTCAGCACTCGCCCCTGCACCCTCAGCACTCGACCCTGCACCCTCAGCACTCACCCCTGCTCACTCACCCCTGCTCACTCACCCCTGCACACTCAGCACTCACCCCTGCACACCTTGTAGTCAATGGCTGACAAACAGGCTCAGTAACACTGGCGCGTTTTACTCACTTTCTACTGGTGTTGGACACAGGGGCCTTGGTTTGCTGCTTCATGGGGAGGAGTGATGAGAGAAACCGTCATCTCGTCACATCCTTATGGTGCTGCTATATTTTCAATATCAAAATAGTTTTGTCAAAGGAAAACATGAAAATGGAAGCTTCCTTTTAAAACCTGCTTGTGGGTGTGGGAAACCACCCTGAGTTCAGAAGCTGGGGAAGCTGGTGTCTGAGCACTGCCCTCCAGCAACGCGGGGTAATGAGACCTCACTGATGCCGGAGCAAGAGGAGGCTGTGCGGTCGCCCTGATGGAGGAGCAGCTGCAGTGGGCCCCTGGCCTTCTGCCCTCTCCTCAGAAGGCCGTCCACGATTTCCTCCCAGGGCAGCTCACACGTGCTTCTTCATTCCTCTGTGTTTGTTTTCAACACGTAGGTATATGTGATTTCTCCATTTTCTCCTAATACTTTCATTCTAAAGTGAGAGTGGGGCAAGAGCAAAGTCAGCATCTGGGCACTGATTGGCTATGACCTGCTGTGTGTTTAAGTCCTCAGGACACCATGGATTTGGTAGTAACTGACCACATACACCTAACATGTTTAAAGAGAATAGTCCAGAGTAGATTGTTCTCTTTAGGGAAATGATCTAGAAAACTGTTCTTTCAAATACAGTCAAATCTCTGTAAGTTGACCACCCAAGGGACTGTAACAAACCAGTTAACATGTGAAGGTGGTCACCATAAGGAACTAGGCCTACTGCACTGATGTGCACATGTGGGGCATGAGCAGCCTATGGGAATTAGGTCACCTGAAGGAGATGGTCAGTGTAGGGAGGGGTCGATCATCTCAGTAGGGATCACAGAGAGTCTACTGTGTATCCTAATACATATATTTTGTTACAGAAGTGGTGATAGAAGAAGTGAGAAGTCAAACAAGATGGTCAGGCAGCACCAAGTCTGACCATAGTGGGAGATACCACAAGTAGCTTTGGAAGAACAAATAGATACACTGTGTTAATGGATCTGAAATTTCAGTATTCTGAAGATGTCAATATTCCCCCAGTTGACTATAGATCCCAAGCAATTTTAATAATAATTGTCAGAACAGTTTTTTTTTTTTTTGGAAATTGATAAGCTATCTCTAAAGTTTATATAGAAATTCCAAGGACCTAGAAAGTCAATATAATCTTGAGAAAGAACAAATTTGTAGGATTTATAATTCCTGGCTCCAAGGGTTACTAAAAAAAAAACCTACAGCAATCGAGAAAGTATGATGTTGGCATAAGGAGAGAAAGATCAATGAAAGGAATACAAAGTCAGAAGCAGACCTTCACTTAGGATCAATTGTTTTCTCATGAGGTGTCAGAGCAGCTCAACATGCAAATGAATGTTATTTGGTGCTGAGAGAACTGCAGGTCTGCGGGGGGGGGAGACGCCAGCGGGGGGAGACGCCAGCGTAATCGCAGGAGCCACAGAATTCAAATGGGATCAAGTTTATAAGGAAAGCTGCGAGAGGTGAGGTCAGAGAAGCCCTTTCAGGGGAGTATGAAGGCCGAGAGGTGGCCCTGACCCTGGGGATGTTGAGATGACTGTCCGGAAGGGACGCAAATAAGCACACAGAAGTAGACAGGATTCAGAAGAGAGGGCAGAAGGGCGGGTCCTCTTTTTCTCATGATGAGTTAATCTGCAAGATGAGGGAGGACTTGGAGGCAGGAGGAAGACAGATAGGAAGATCTGTAAGCGAGTCAGGGTGGAAAGGAGAGAAGGCCTCTACGATGGAGTTGGAGGGCTTGGGAACGGATCAAGCCACGCCTGCCTCAGAGCCAGCAGAGAGCAGGGCGCAGAGAGGAGCAGAGCTGTGGGCAGGTTCCCAGGAAGCCGGGAGAGAGTGCCCAAAAGTCTCAGCTCCCTGTAGTGGGTGGGGAGGAGTCAGGAAGCCCAGTGAGTGGAGCAGGGAACCACGTGGGCAGGTTCCAGCCAATGGGCAAAGCCCTGAGGTAACTAGAACCAAAGAGCCCTGGTTCTCCAACAGCTGCAAAGCAGAAGTGCAAAAGGCATCTTTTCATGAGGAATAGTTTAAATGTGAATTGCTTGTCACTCACTCTTAATCCCCATCTCCCGATGCAAATGATAGTCCGTCATCCACAGGGGTGCCACATCCACTCGTTTGACAGTCAGTGGTGGGGACTGTCGTGTTCGTGGCAGGCACCCCGCTAGGCGCTGCAAATAAACAAATGGCCTTTCTCATGGAGGCTGCATACATTGAGGGCACAGAGGTGGGAAACTAATGAGGCATGAGAAAGAAATAAATGGGCAAATAGTACGAGGGGAAATGTATGTGCACACGCACAGAGCAAGGTGGCAAAGAGTGGCTAAGGGGCTACTTTTGAATGGTCAAAATGTTAGGGAGACAGTGGGGGACCTCTGACCCTTTTGGGGACAAAGGTGTCCCCAGCAATTACCACACCTGGGGGATGAAGGAACACCCTACCAAGATGCCAATCGGAGCTTTGCGTAGCAACTGGAAAAGAACGCAGGAAATCCCCCAGCCTCGGGCCAAGCTGCGCAGGGGCAATGTGTCTGGAAGGGGCCCTGGAGTAAGCTAAGGGCTGATTGCCACGGCGTTAGCCCCCTCTGCACTGGGTCTACCCCCGCAGTGGGCTTTTAGAGAGGTCCACGCCGGATCTGCATGCGCAGTAAGTCTGAGGCCCTGCAACCGCGAACTGTCCATCCCAGCGGTGCCAGGTGACATGGCAACCAGGAGGAGGGCCCAGCCGAGGCACAGTTGGGGTCTTCCTGTGCTTACTGGGGCCCGTTCGCTGTCTGTGGGATGGTATCTCACCTTACGCAGAGTGTGCTCGCCTGACTTTGCCATGTCTAGTGATGGTTTGGCCAGTAATGCAGCAGGAAGCGAGAACAGACGGGCAAGAAGATCGAGCCCCCAAATGGGGAGAAGGACGCAGGCGGAGACGCCCGGGGAGGTGGCGCGGGCACAGAGGGGCAGACCGGGGCTGCAGCCGAGGGACGCTGGGGCAGGGCGTGATAAGACGCGTGGGTTTTACTCCGAGCTTAACAGAACATCACAGAGGGGTTTAAGGAGACAGTAACATAATTTGGTGTATGTTTAAAAGGACCTCCCAGCTGATGATGGTGGATGGGTTATGGGGGTGCAGGAGAACATGCGGGGGTGCTCCTTAGGATTTAGGAGGGAGAGGAGGCCCGTGGGGCCTGTTCTCGTGTAAAAATCTTGTCTATCTATTGTATTTTGTCTTCCCTGATGGTTTCTGTGAGGTTTTGTTGGCTAAAACTCTAAAAACAGAAGAGACAGCATTTCCTGGGACCCATGTGGATTGTACGGTAGTAACAGTAACAAGTTCCACTATTCTGCACTGCCCCTAAATACAAGTGTGCATGTGCGGGGGTCAGGTTTTTCAGAAACGTGAGAATTATATAATAAATCCTAAATAGGGAATTTGTGGCAGGTACTTTAGAAATATTAGTTGCTCACTATTTAACACATTCTTGTTTGAAGTCCCACCCCTATGAATGAATATCTTATGTATGGTTCAGCAAGAGATTATTAATTCCAAACCATTAAGAGAGGGAATTAGAAAGGAATTTAAAAATCACAACTGGAATATTCACAAAGAATTGAGATGCTTTGGGGTTTTTTGCTTAAACGAAAGGCTTTTCTGGCTCCCCAAACTATCTATGTTTGCTAAATTAGCCTAGTTTTTATTTAAGTGACCATGATAAGAACTTCAGTATACTCTGTATCATTTTCTACTTATTTTAACTAGAGTTACTAATTTTGATTTTGCCTTCTGGCTATAATTTTCCCTCAGAGATAGCTGACCCCATTACAATATATTAGAATTAGCTTGTAAAAACTGACACTTAACTACCAGTTATTTGTTTCATTAAACTTTTTATTTTGAGATAATTACTGATCCGAATGCAGCTGTAAGAAATAATGGTGAGATCCCATGTGTGTCTTAACCAATTTCCCCCCATCGAGAATATCTTGAAAAACTGCACTGCAGTAAATCACGGTCAGTGTTCACCCTGATGAAATCCACCGTGTCAGTAGGACCTCCCGGGTTCTAGGGCCTGGCTGGTTCTGTTTTTATGTGTGTGTATGGACGGGTGCACTTGTGCTCTACTTGTACTCATGGACACACAGGTGAATACCCTAGTCTTAAAGATGTCCTACTTGCTATGAATCTTTTGGGTGGTCACTGACCATTGTATATCTGGATATCTGGATCTCTGGCAATACTAGAAAGTTTCTTTTTTTTTTTTGAGACAGAACCTCAAGCCATCTCCCTGGGTAGAGTGCTGTGATGTCACAGCTGACAGCAACCTCCAACTCCTGGGCTCAAGCGAGTCTCCTGCCTCAGCCTCCCAAATAGCTTGGACTACAGGCGCCTGCCACAACGCCCGGCTATTTTTTTGGTTGCAGCCATCATTGTTGTTTGGTGGCCCGGGCTGGATTTGAACCTGCCACCTTACGTGTATGTGGCTGGCACCTTAGCCACTTGAGCCACAGGTGCCGAGCCGAAAGTTTCTTCAATAATTTTCTCAAATAGATTCCCCATGCTTTAGCTTCTTCTTCTCCCTCAGGGACACCTCCAATCCCCATGGAAGTTTCCCCCACACAGCACCGTATCTCTCTAAGTGATTGCTCAGCCTTTCTATTCTCTTCTCTGCCCCTTTGAAGGATTAAGTTAGTTTGGGGCCTTGTCTTCAAGCTCTGAGATTTTTTCATCTTCTTGGTTCAGTCCGTTGTTGAAGCTGTGTTTTGAAATTGCTAAGTGATTCTTTCCTTTCTTTAATTCTATTATCACCTTTCTTATGTGATTTAGATCTTTAGTGACTTTTTTATTAATTTCCTGAAATTTTTTTTGGGGGGAGGAGGAGGCTTTTTTTGTTGGTTTTCAACTTAATCTTCTATTCATTCACCTTATTTGATATCCATATTCTGAATTTCTGTTATTTTTGATGAAATGCCTTGGGGCAATCTTACTGGCTCTGCAGCAGTTGGAGTCCACTATTCTACCCCACTGGGATCCCCTCAGGATGTCAAACTGTTTTGTTTTTTGTTTGTTTTTCACATTGCCCACGTTCTTTTGCTGGTTCTTATATCTGCAACCTCTTTTCTTAACTCAGGGCTAATAGGTTTGCAGACTCCTGTTCTTCTCTGGGAAGCTCTGCTGCTTAATTAGAAGACTGGGAGGTTCCTAGATGGTGTTTTTTCCTAATCTGAAATGCTGATGCAGCAAGGGGGAGGCTGTGCACTAGAGGCCTTTGGCACAGCTGTTCTGATCCTCCCCCCTCATCGGCAATGCCCCAGTTTTAGCAGTGCTGGATGATCTTTGTGCCGGCTGTTCTCCAGGTCATAGTAGGTAGTTTGGGTTGGGGCCTGGGTGAGACCCTCTCCACAGGAGCTGACCTCGTGGGGATTGCTCTGCCCAAGGTTTCCTAACAAGGTTGTCAGTGGCAGCTGGGTGAGGCTTTCAGGCGATGGTGGTGGGTTCCTGGCTCTGGGTGTTTGCTTGAACCACATTCAGATGTAATGGTGGCTTGAGGCTGGGGGGTCCCTGGCAGAGCACTGGACCTGTGCTGGCCCAACAGCAGTGAAGACACTGAGGGGTGGAGTCCTGAGGTGGAAGAGTGTTGCTGGGATTTCAAGGTGGTTTCCCATGCCTAGCAGGAGCTGCGGGGCCACCGAGATCCTCAGAACCAGGACTGAGAAAGAGCCAGGAATAAGACTGTGAGGACAGGGCCACACAGGCAGCTGGGGGTCTTCTCCAGTGGCATGGAGACAGGGCCACAGATGTGACAGGCTGTTCCACCCTGAGGGATGGGACGTGTGCAGCAGTTTGGGGGATCCAGGATACTAAGTCATGAGGGAATGGATGGTGGTGCCAGTGGCCCAGAACCATGGGGTTCTTCCTGAGAACTCCACCCTGATAGGCTGTTCCACCCTGAGGGATGGGGATGTGTGAAGCAGGCTGGGGGACTGTGGGTACCAAGTCACGAGGGGATGGGCGGTGGTGCCAGTGGCCCAGAACCATGGGGTTCTTCCCGTCCCCCAGGTCCCACTGAAGTGGTTGCCCAGAGTTTTCTGGGCTGGGGACTAAATTGTGCACCCCAGGCAACTCCTTTCTTCAGATTTTGCCACCCTGGAGGGAGGGGTACTTGGCTCCCAGTCTCAGGATCAGGCTCAGAGGAAGCCCGCTACTCAGTCTGCTCCCTTCCCTGCATGGTGGGGGTGATGTGAGCGCTAGTGCTGCAAAGCTGAGTCTGGGGCAGACCAAGCAGGTGCACCTGTGAGCTCAGGATAGCGTCACCTGCAGATGCCTGGCCCTGGCTGCCGTCAGCTCTCACTGCACGTGTTCTCTGGTGCCTTGGCTCTGCGCAGACTCCAGCAGCTCCCACGTCAGTCTGGACAGAGGCTTGCGGTGATGGAGGAAACCCCAAAGCACCTTGGCCACTGTGCCTGCGGGGTGAACACGGCACCCCAGAACTCTACCTTCCTCCTGTTCTCTAAACATAGATACCTCCCCACAGATCCCTTAATCTTGTCAAATGTATCCACCGGTCACCTGCTCCTTCACTCCAAGTGTCCCACATCTTCTCTGATTTCACAATGTACCTTCTGAGAAGAGCTAGCTGTGGGTAAGTAGCTGCCTGCAGTCCATACTCCTTTCCTTGAGAATGGGAGCTTGCAAGCTGCTTCTGGCCCGTCACCTTCTAAAACCCCACCAGCGTACAGTTATTCATTCTAAGAGTACCTGAAGGTGGCCTTCAATGAACTTAACTCCAAAAAACTGCCAAAAGAGAGAAATCTATAATACTGCTGGTAAGCTCATCAATAATTTCATTCATTTATTCAACAAACATTGATTGACTTTTAATCATATGTGAATCGAGGCTCTAGGATGAAAGTAAGCAAAATTTAAGGACCCTGCCTGCCCAGAAGGAACCCATGACTTGGTGGGGATGACAGCTACATAAAATTATCATTATATTAAATAAAATAGTGGTAATATGTTTCAGTAATTTAGGAGAATGCACTGAATTACTAAGGGATACTTGGAGAGTTTCTTAGAGGGTGTGTCTCTTGAGCAGAGAGTCTGAAAGGATGAGAAAGAGTTAAGCAGGCGAAGGAGGGAATTTCAGAGAGAGTGGTGATAAGAGGACCCCTAAAGCCCACATGAGTGTGGAATTCGTGCATAGCTGTAAGGGTCATGCCATTCCTGGGAGACAGAAGAGGTTCAGCAGGTCTGGTGACCAATGTCCAGATCAGTGGGAGGATGTTTTAGGCCCTTGAGTATTTTTTATCTTATAAGCAAAATGAAATCACTGCAGGAAAGGTTTCAAAGGTTCTACAACTCAGGTAAAATCCTGGATTTTTTCATAGACTGCTCTGCCAGTGCGCAGACCAGGATTTAGGAGGGTGATCTGGAGGGAGGGAGCCAGGTGTGAGGCTGAGGGACCAGAGCAGGGCCATGGGTGGTGCACACCTCCGAGATGGGAAGATCTGCAGGGATTGTAGCTGGAAGCATGTGGGAAAGCTTACATGCCTTTCAGGGTTGCATGACATATGGAACTTTCATTGCTTTCTGATAATAAAAGGAATACTAACTCCTGGGACAGAATTTGGCAAAAAAAGAAAAATTATAAGGAAGAAAAATTGAAGACATTGATAGGATCATTATCACATGGTCAGTACTAGGATTTGGCAGTGTTTATAACAAACCTACACCAGCACTGAGAGCCCTCCCAGGGGATTGCAGTGACCTGCTTTACAAACCTGAACTGACAGTTATGGTCTGCTGGTAATGGCCTTGTCCCCCACGAGCCTGGTAACCACCCGGTAGCTGGTGTGTGATCTCCTGAGTGCCTATGGGAGCCCCTGCTCTGTGGCCAGTGATCTCTCCCAGATAGAAGGATACACCAGAAAATAGTTTCCCTTTAGTGAAGTATAAAGCTCACATTCCTTGGCCGTGTAACTTTACAAGCCTGAGAATTATTGCTGACTTTAATTACTCCTTTTATTACATTTGAGACAAAAGAAATCGTCAAAGTGACTTATTGTTCATAATTAGAAGCTATGATTAAAACTGCTGTAGCATTATCCCGGGGCTCTCTCTTCAGCATGGAATTATATCTCTGAAAGTGTCAGTGGGTGTTGGGAAGGGATATGTTGGCCTCTTCCCTGGAAGCGGCGTCTCCATTTACAGAACTGCAAAGATGTAATGGGGGAGATTCCCCAAAGACCCAGCTCTGTTAATTAAACGAGATAAGACCATCTCACACCACCACTGTTGGGAACTCTCCCCCAGGAGATCCAGAGGAAGCAGGAGTGAGAAGAACCTGCAGTCAGTTACAGCTAAAAACTCAAAAGTAAAAGGATCTTAAACACATTTTGTGATTGTTTTAAATATAAACCTTGGGACAGTTTCTAATTTTTTGCTTATCTTTTATAAAAATGAGCAGATAATAAATGATGGCTCACTATGTGTTACAACATCTTGGATTTTTATTTCAAAACTAAGCAGAAACCCATTCTATAACATTTAAAAGGTTTTGGTGGTTCCCTGCAAACAGTGTTATGAGAAGGACTTCCCATAAATTGAGAGGCTCCGTTTCTTTGTCTCTCCAGTGGGATGGAAAGAATGGTTCTTTCTTCCTTCAAATTACATTTATGGAGTTCTTTGGCACTTGGAAAAATGTTGGAGATACAAAGGTATAAGAGATAATCCCTGATTTCAAGTGAACAGAGAGAAACTCAACATAAACCAAAAACTCAGTAACAAAACTGTCCCAGTTCTTCATGGGACTTAAAGACAGGAGGAGGAAGATGTTTCCACAACAGGGACACTTCATCTGGGAGCCGAACGATGGAGATGGGAGGGGGCACCAGCTAGGGCAGAGCAGGGAATTGCAGAAGATGCACAGCAGACGCCACGTGCTGGGTAGTGCCAAGTGCTCGGGAGAAGACCGAAGGCAGCGGGAGGTGTGATGAAGGGAGAGAGCTGAAGTTCTAAGACGGCCAGGGAAGGTGATAGGGCCCTCTGGAGTAAAGATCTGAGGCCAGTGGAGTGAGTAGCCTGCCTGGAAATCTCTAGAGAAAAGCAGGAAGGAGGCGCGGGAACAGCTGACACACGTGGGCAGCAGGCAGGATGCTAGAGAGAGAGAATGCGGGAGAAGAGCAGAAGACAAGTTCTGGGACAGAGTGAGTTTGGGGAGGGGCCACAGGGAGGCCTCTGACCTTAACGCTAGGTGACTTCAGGAACCACAGAAAAATTATGAGCACAGGAGGAACCAGCACTGCTGGCACCAACACGAGATTGGCTGCTGGTGGACAGAAAGGCCCAGAGGGAGGAGCAGGGAGGCAGCCTGGAGGTCACCGCGGTAACCCAGGGTGAGCAGAGTGGCGGTGGTGAGGAAAGGTTGGTTTGGGAAGCGTTTGGAAGGTAGAGTGAATGGGCTTTCGAACAGACTTAATGTTTGGAGTGAGAGATGATGTGGACATGATTAAAATTTTATCCAAATAGGTCACCATGGGAAATAATATTAAATTAGTGTTTTTAACTTTCAAAAGAGTATAAAAGATTTACTTTTTTTTGCAGTTTTTGGCCGGGACTGTGTTTGAACCTGCCACCTCTGCCGTATGGGGCCAGCACCCTACTCCTTTGAGCCACAGGCGCTGCCCTAAAAGGTCCACTTTTTTTATTTTAGAAAGAAGAATCTTAGACCACTGTGGTTTCTACCCTTTCAAAGTAACTATATCAACAGCTGACAGATTCCTTGGCTTAAAATAATGTGCATGAAAGTTCATCCTGTCCACTTGGGGGTTGCAGGCAGCCACGAACCCCAAGTGGACAGGATGAACTTTCATGCACATTATTTTAAGCTAAGGAATCTGTCCATCATTGGCAGTTACTTTGAAGGATAAAGAAGAAGAAGCCACAATGGTCTAAGACTCTTCTTTCTAACGTAAGAAAGTGGACCTTTTATGCTCTTTTGAAAGTTAAAAACTCCAATTTAATATCATTACCCCTGGTGACCAATTTAGATAAAAGGCTTAAGAGATTTAGTATTGTCATTCTACTAGAGATAAATTAAAACTCTGAAATCCCAATATCCCAAATAGACTTTTGCAAACAATCTCCTGAAGTTATTATAGGCAGAACAGAATTTTTGTGGTTGTTAAATACAAAAAAGGATTATCTTCTTATGATTTTTTCCTGACTTTGTCTTTTGAAAGTCTCCCGGCATGGCCTGACTGCTAAGAATCTTATCTCCTCCTGTATTTGCATCCACAGACCTGTCCTGAACTATCCAGAGTTTCTCTTGCCAAATTAATTTTGGGAGGATTAATTTTTTTTCAAGAATGAGAAGAGACTTCAGCACAGGTTAGAACGAAATCACGTAGAATTAAGTCTCCACAAACATGGCATTTTAATCAACAGCAATGATAATTAGAATAATAAAAGTTAAAGACAGGACTTCGAAGCTTGTGATATTCCACCTTTAAAAATGTGAGCTTTTTGACTCCAAAAAGTATTCATTTTTGGATCTGTCATGTTATTAAGCACAGAGTTTCTCAGGGTCTCCAGGGTAAACATACTTCACCAGGAGATCTCTGCTTAGCTCCAGTCTTCACAGAACAAATAGAAAAGATTAAAGAAGCCATAAAAATCCAAGAAGAAGGATAAAAGGTTACCCATCTTTCCAGGAAGATTAATTCTCAACATGATAAAAGGCTTGATGAAACACATTAAAATAATAAGCCTAGTTTCTCTTAGTATCTAGGAGGGGAAAAAAGAGGAAAATGGAGACAAGAACATAGTGTGTGGAAGATTATTTAATTATAACAGAGGACAAGAAAGGGATAGAGCTCTCAAACTAGTTCTCTGTTTCCGTCTTCTCTACCCAGGAGCACAACAGAAGCAAACCTGGTGAGAGGCACGAGTCCCGACGGGAGAGGAAGCGCCAGGCCACCTGCTCCTCTGGGAGTGCCACTTGTGGACTCGGGGGTCAGAAAGTGCAATCTTTCAGAAATCACAGGAACCTAAAGAATCCGAGGCTGCTGGAGATGAGGAAATATACCTCTTCCCCCTTTTTAATGGACATAAAAGCAAACCCCTGTCCACTAGAGATCAAAAACTTAAAATTCGCCTGGCATTTTCTTTCTAGGCATTTTTTAATCATAGAAGCAATGTAGCTATTCCTATATCCATAATTTTGATCTCTTCTTGTGATAGTTTTGAACACTACAAACCTAATGCACCTACATGATATTTACAGAATAACAACAGTAGGATACAGATGTACATTCCTTTTCGTTAACCATGAACATTTACCAAGGGAGACCATATTCTTAAGCATACAACAGGTCTCAATAGATTTTTTAAAATCCAAGTCATACAAAGTATATTCTTTGGTGATAATAAAAAAACTAGTAATCAATGATAGCAGAATTGTCAAAGGGATTACAAAAGGCCATCCTAACTTACTTTCCCATGAACCCCATCTCTTCATACCTTTATGGTGGCAGTAAATATCACTATGAGTTTGGAGAAGACGAAATTCAAACCATAGCACCCACCTTTAGTTTTTTTGGCACTTTGAGAAAATTTCTAAGATATTGGATATTCTTGGATCTGCTTTGTAATGTATCAAAAGAAAAGGAAACTTTGGGGGCATGTTTTGAAGTTTAGCCATTCTCAAATGAACTTCAAAATTCTAAGAAGTCAACAAAATATTGTTGATAACAAGTGTTTTGGTCATTAGGATTAGCACATTAGTCATATTAATATATTGCAACAGCATAAAGTTATTAAAGAATTGCTTATCTTTTGTGCAAAGTGGATGCTATGAAATGATAATTACCTGCAAATGTTTCAAATAAGCTCTAGTTATATCATTTTGGAGACAACAGTATGTCTCGTATTTTCTCACCAGCAAATAGTCCATTATGTCACTATTGTTGAACTTCCTTAGAAAAAAAATTTTTCTAAACAGAACATTCAAACAATAATATCAAAGCCAAAAAACCCCCCATACAATTGCAAAGTTCCACTTTCAGCAAATGGTATTTTAAAAACTTATCTATTTCTCTCTATTAAAACTATTTTACTGTAGGTTTATTTCCCCCTCACCTAATTAGTTGCTGCTTGTATAAGCAGGGAATAATGCAGGGGTTATTTTTGCCCTGGTCAATTTAATAGCTGTGTTATTTTCCTCCTGATCATATGCAAAGATGATAGGTGGTCCCTTGATATAAAAGCTGAGCACTTGAAAATTCCCTTTGTATCAGTAGTTTGAATCATTGGGTGATTAGATGGACGTGTGTCCTTACCACAGGGGAATTCCTCTGAGCTGTATTCAGGTTGGGCATCACTCATAGGAATATAATCCTTCTTGCAGTCGTAGGGTTTCAGAAGCAAATAAATATTAAATATAAGAAGGTCTGCAAATGTCATGTTACAGAGTAACATTTTTGTGTTTTTTTCCTCATTTCCATGTAATACACTTCTAAGGGAAGAAAGCGAGGCACAAAGGAAATAAAAATGACAAATATTATATATTGCACTGCATTTTAATAGCTTGGTATACGTATTTTCGGTTTGTGCAAGTAAAGACACACATCTGCTGCTTCTGATGTCACATTCTAAGTTGTTTGTCACTGATGTTTCCTTACTTTTCAATTTGTCAGTATTTCTCTATGCCAATAAGTCTTTTCCTATAATATTTCTAATGGATATCTTGAAATTCATCCTATGTACATAGCACATGTTTTAACAACTTCTGAATTTGGAATATTAAGTTTTTGCCATGATGGAAACAAACATTTCTCTATTTAAGTGCCCAGATTAAAATTGTTAATCAAAGAAAGTTACTAGGATATTTTTAATAAACGTAAAACTAACATCTCCTGTATCAAAATTTTTAATAATACTTGTAACAAAAACCAAAACAATACAAATCTAGTTTTGGAATCTAAACCTGTGGTTCTCAAGAGAGATGACAATGATCTACAGGGGACATTTGGCCATGCTCGAAGACATTTTTAATTGTCACACCCGGAAAGTGCTGCTAATTCTAGAGGTCAGGAGTAGGAAGCTGCCGAACCCCATGTGTAGGCCCCACCGCCAACAATTATCTGGCTGGGCCCAGTGGCTCACATCTGTAATCCCAGCAGTCTGGGAGGCTGAGGCGAGAGGATCCCTTGAGCTCAGGGATCCAGACCAGCCTGAGCAAAAGCAGCCAGTCTCTCTAAAAATAGAAAAAGTAGCTGGGCATTGTGATAGGCACCTTATAGCCTCAGCTACTCCAGAGGATGAGGCAGGAGGACCATTTGAGCCCAGGGGATTGAGGTTGCAGTGAGCTATGATGATGCCACTGCATTCTACTTGGGGCAACAGAGTGAGACTCTGTCTCAAAAAAAAAAAAAAAATTAAAAAGTTGGTAAATTGTACCTTGTCTGCAGCTGGAGAGGGTTTTTATGTCCTACAATGGCATAAAACTTATAATGCATGCTGTTCTTAGTTTCTCAGAACTGCTGGAAATTAGCTCTCCCATCCATTTAATTCAAATTTACCCCAATTTATACAAGTAGGAGTAGAGAGTCGTTGATTGTAGTGGTGGGAAGGAGTGGACTTCTATAAATGACAATAAGCCTGTGGTGGCAGCATCTTCACCCTTCCAATTGTGGAGGACAGAGAATCCCTTCTTGCAGGAACCTTCCCTGAGCAGATGCTGTGGGCTCCGGCCTCCCTACACAGCTCAACACTCAAAGGGAAAATTAGGTTCAAAAAAGTTGAAATTCCAGGGCAGTGCCTGTGGCTCAAAGGAGTAGGGCGCTGGCCCTATATGCCAGAGGTGGTGGGTTCAAACCCAGCCCCTGCCGAAAACTGCAAAAAAAAAAAAAAAAAGGTGAAATTCCTTCAATGCTAGTGATGATTTAGCCTCAACAATATTTTGTTCCTATGGCTTTTGAACTTACTGGGTAAGTTAAGATTTCACCATCTGAAGCACACTTCACCACATTTGCTTAAAACAGCCTTGTCCCCTGAAACAGAGGCATTTCTATCAAGACTTTTAAATGATCTAAATTTTGTGAAAATATTCCTACCTTTTACCTATCCATCTTTTGTCCTCAGGATCCAGAATGTTTTCTTCATGTGCGTGGATTGATTTTGTGTCCCATAACCATGTACACCCAGCTAATACTGTTCTCACTTTGTCTTTTAAAGCAGTTAATAACTTGCTATTATCACTTCCCTTCCAATTAAATTCTCCACACAAAAACCAGAAAAATGATTTTCAAATGCAAATGATATGTTATCTCTTTGCTTGAAACACACACAAATATTTGATTCATCATTCTGGTGAAATATCAACCAAAGATTTCCATGTGGCCAGAAAGCCCTGGGTGGCATGCTGTCTGCACCTGTGTGCAGTCCCGGTCTTAGAGCTTTCCCTCTGGGCCGCCTCTGCACCCGTGTGCAGTCCTGGTCTTGGCGTTTTCCCTCCCGGCCGCCTCCTCACACGTCCTCCTCAGCTGCACTTCCCCTTCACTGTCACACGCATTTGATGTGTTTGATGTGTTTCCTGAGGTGCCATCCTAACCAGGCTATGCTTCTTTGTTAATGTGGTAACACACAGATATTAAAATAGCACTCACATAACAGACTTTATTTCTGCAGGGCAGATATCAACGTTTACAATGCACACTTATTAGAATGATGGGAACGGCTTATACAGGGTGGACATAAAGTTCATGTACAATTTAAAGTTATAACTATTTTAAGTTGCACATGAACTTCATGTCCACCCTGTATAGTTTCTAAAGTTAATGCATCTGACCTGGAATCGTTGACCATAAAGTTTATAGATAAAATAATTTTCTGGTGCTGTAAAATCTTTAGATATCTAAGGATTTTTCTGTATTCCAAGTATGATGGAGTGGCTAATTCTGAGCTGGCATTTTGTTGCTTTTCAAAATACTTTTAACAAAAGTATAAGTAAGGAATCAAGTAGTAACAACTTAGGTGAACCATGAAATATAAATATCTTTATAATTTTAGGCTCCGTTCCTATGTCTGTTTAGAGAATTAGGAAATGATACACCTGGAATCCATTAAAACACCACCTTATTAGGAATACTTAATGAGTCTCACTTTGGTATGATGCCTGTGACTTCTCAAGATATATCTAAGTAGTGGCCATCAAAAACATTTATGAAGTTTAACCTCAAGCAGTAACAGACTGGAAATGATTTTGAACTAATTCTGCACCAGAAAAGCAAAAAGGCAAGTTGAACAAAACAAAACAAAAAAATCTGTCTGAAAGCATCGAAGGGCTACCAAGAACAGAGAAATTTCATGCCCAAGACCTAGGAAAGAATACCAGCCAAGGGAGGTAAGACTACCTCAGATCTGATCTGGAGTGCCACATGTGAGATTAAAGGTTAATTTTAAATATATCAGCTCTTACAGAGACTGAAACCCACATTTTTATTCATATTAATGTTACTAATGGGGTAAAGTGCTCTGAAATTGCTGATGATGTAGCTGCCAGCTAAGATATAAAGTGAATGCTTTGGAGAAATGTAGGATAATCTGAAGCTGTAATTATTTCTACAATTAATTAAATAAATTCTAAGACGCCTGGTTTAAAAAATGAGATACTTTGCTGAAAATCAAAGGACAAAGAAATTTTTTAAAAAAGATATCCAGTGAGTGTAGCTATGCCCAGATGTTAAAGTATCAATAATGTACAAATAGAAAGAATTTTAAAATCAAGATGGAGAATTAGAGAAATCATTCATTCATAAATACAAAAAGAACAAAATGAAAATTCTAATTGAAAAACAGACTGATTAAAAAGAGCTCAACAGATAACTGTAATGGTAAGAGCAGATTCAGTTGAGGTGATAGAATCGAAGGACTTGAAGATAAAATAGAAAAAACTTATGCTGACTGAAGAATGGAGAGGCAAAGAATACAAAGTGTGTGTCTGGGGAAGAAATACAAGAAATGATAAAAACAATTTTGAAGTCTGACATAATTCTAACTGGAGTCCAGAAGGAAGGAGAGAGGACAGAACCAAAATCCCATTTGAAGTCACAATGACGGAGAGTGTCAAAACAGAAAAGTGTTATCAAGCCCTAGTTCAAGAATCAGTGAGAACCATACACAGGACAAATACAACAAAAACCACATGTAGACAAAATAGATCAGGTGAAAAGTGAAAAAGGAGACACTAACTTAAAAATTAAACAAGGATGAGAGCGTGATCTCTGGAATGGCAGTGTGAAGAGTTTTATGGAAACAACCAGCCCCAACTTAGTTGAAATTGTTTATACACACACACGTGTGTGTGTGTGTGTGTGTGTGTGTGTGTGTAAGCCCCCTTTGGAATTGTCCTATAGGCATGTTGCAAATTAAGGAACAGTTATTCAAGAGAATCCCCTAACTCTCACTAAGAAGATCAAAAGTCTATGGCATTTTAGCTGGAGACTCCCTGTCCCCATCTCTAGCTCAACATGGGAGCAACTTATTTCACAAGCATTCAGACAAGAAACCAGCTCCTTCCCCCTCAACTCTCCGTCTACGGCTGTGGTATGTCCCCAGGAAGGGCATGTCACCATCACTTCTCATCTCCTCCAGGTCTGTGTTGCAGAGGCTCTGTTCCAAGCAAGAGTGGCTGAGAGGTATGGCATTCTGACACTTCACCTAGCCCTAGTTTAGAGGGTGGGGCATCATTTCACCATGCCATGTTTAGAATGCTGGGTCCTGGTCTTCCACAGTCTGACTTGCTGACAGGGTAATGTTTCCAGGTCTTTGTCAAGTGATCTGCTTGTAAAGCAGGAGTGTCACTCCAGGAGAAGTAAGCCACTGTCCCTGCCCCAAACTTGGAGGCTTGAAATATCAGAGAGGTTTTCTTCTCTCTCAGAAAGAGGGAGAACAAGAACAGAGACCTCTAAATCTCTACCTGAGGGAACAGACTCTGTCAGAAGAAAGGATGGGAGTTCAAGCTAAGGATGCTTTCAAAAACAGAGATGTCCCTGGTAAGCTCTAGACAAAACCAGTGGCTTCCTTAGAACAAAATCTAAACTATAGGTCACCTAGCAGTTTAACAAAGAGAACCAACTAAATAGACAAATAAGAAGATTCCTCCCAGGGTTGGAAGAAGCCCCAAAGACTATTCCAAACTATCACTACTGCAAAGAAGCCCAGATTTAATTGGATCAGAATGAGGAACGACCTTTCTTCCCAAGAAATATTATAAAATATTTTTCAGGCTGAAAGCAAACAACCTTTGCAATTTAAAGAAAAACTACACACCACACACACAGATTGCTGGTAAAGGTAATAATGTGATTATAAAAAACAACAGACTGCATATTTTTCTTCTTTCCTCTCTTTACTATAAAAGCAACAAAGGAACACTTGTGTGATTGTGTGATTTGCCTTATAACCCAGAGAAATGTAATATATTTGATAAAGGAGGTGGTTGGGACCAAAGTTATTTTGGCGTAATAAAATGTTATCAAATGGTGACTTGACACCTTAAACAAAAATGAAGAAAGCCACCAAGGTAAATATGAAGTTTAATGTAAAAACTCTCTAGTGAGTTGACAGATTTCGGGGCGGATGAAGGAGGAAGACCTGACCACCAGGTGGCAGTAGAGCGCAGCAAGCTTCACTGGGGGCTGCGTTGAGAGGCGGGCACAAAGGGGCAGTCCCAGGGGGCAGAGCCCTTCCAGAGACAAGCAAGGGGATATAACCCAGTAGGGTGAGGACCCTGAGAAGAGAAGATTGGAGAGAGTCCTTGCTTATCTAGACGATGGTGCTCAGCGCAGATGGGTGGCTAAGTGGTGGGGAGTGGCATGTCCCTGGGGTTAGAGAAATCCAAGGAATTTTGAACAGTAAATGTCCCAGCCTGCCATGAGGAAGTGGACATCACAGCACCATAGACAGAGGCCATCTCTGGCTCATTTATTTAATAACTCTTTAAATAAATCTTTTCTCTATTTTCTTCCCTCAGGTTCTTTAAATGACACAAAATTATGTAGTAGTAACTGCAATGAGCTGTCAGGTTTATAACAAATGTAGGTATAACACAAAACAGAAAGAGTTAAGGTGCCCAGAGAGCATTTCTCTGTCCCCCTGGAGTTAAGTTATTATAAACCTGAACAAAATCTGAGCCGTTAATATGCATATTATGAGCCCAGAGAAACCACTAAGAAAATAACAAAAAAGAAAATATCATTAAAGGAATTAAATTATTGTTCCATAATATTCACTTAATTCCCAAAACAATAGTAAAGGAGGAATAGAAGAATAATAAAAAGACTTGCTCTATATAAAAAACAAGAAGTAAAACAGCAGACATAGACCCAACTATCAATAATAACAGTAAATGTGAACAGATGCAACAATCAAAAAGAATAGATTGCAATATTACACGGAATGAAAGAAATAGGACCCAATTAATGCTGTGTACAGGAGACACACTTTAATTCAAATGTACAAATAGGTTGAAAGGAAAAAGGTGAAAAAAGATATATGCAAATAGTGACAACAAAAAAGTGACTTCATAAATGTCACACAAAATGAATATTAAAACAAAAAAAAGTTACCAGAGAACAGAGGGACACTTTAAAATGATAAAAGAACCAATTTATCAGAAAGATAAAACTGTGGCAAACGTAGAGGTATGTAAGAGTACATGAAGCAAAAATTGACAGAACTGGAGGTAGAAATAGACAATTTGACAATAATGTTTAGAAACTTGAGTGTCTCACTTTCAATGATAGATAAAAAAATATATAAGGAGAAGATCACCATGAAATATGCAGGGAAGACTTGTCAACCACCATAAACCAAACAGACTGAACAAATAGGTTAGTTTCTTGTATGTCATGTCCCAGGGATGAAAGGGGGAATATAATTACCACTCTAGCAGAAATGCTGTGATTGATGGTATAGAAAAAAATCAGACTAAAGTGAAACAGTTCCTAAACATTTCTTGAGTCAGTACCAAAATTGACTCAAGAAATATTTTAAAAGGCAAACAGACTTGTAACAAGAAATTAAATTAGTAATTAAAAGACTTCCCATAAAGAAAAACCTAGGCATAGTTGGCTTCCTTGGTGAATTCTACTAGATCTTTAAAGCAGAATTAGTAGCAATTCTTTGTGAACTATTTCAGCAAACAAGAAGAGTAGAGAACACTTCCCAACTCACTTTATGGGACCAATAGTAATATGATACCAAATTCAGACAATGAGTTCCTGAGAAGAAAACTACAGAAACATTATCTCTTAATAATATAGATGTGGGAGGAAGAAGAACTGCATATCTTGACCAAGTGGGATTTGTTTCAGGAATGCAAGGTTGGTTTAGCATCAAAAATCAGTCAGTGTATGGGCATGAAGCCTGGACTTAATCAGCCACCCCAGCAGGAAAACTGATAGTTTGAACTCAAGGGGAAGGACACAGGAAAGGAGGGAGATAAGCTGTGGGGAGTTTTAGATTTTACAGGATGGGACCATATTGCTGTTGGGCTATCAGTACTGGTTATTTTTCCAGACAAGGGCAGAATGACTTTAAAGACAATCCAGGGATCATCAGCTTTGCCTCCCAAGTTTAGAAAGGGGGACCATCGCCTGGCTTTCAATAGACCAGACACTTTCAACAGGCCAGTTGGCCCCTTGACTCCCTATCTACTGAATAAGGGGGAAATCCATGTTATCTTCTCAATAGACATATAAAAAGCAGCTATAAGATCTAACTTAGACATAACAAAGAAAGCAACTAGGGTATTTTGATA